>JAFBJQ010007446.1:0-25492 GCA_016785345.1 Trinectes maculatus | reverse complement strand
TTTGTACTAGGACCACTCCTATGCTCTGCCTTCATCAAATGATGATCTGAGGGCCAGACTCAGGGAAGCCCTGGCTCGGGTGGAGAGTCTGGAAAAAGAGAGGAGGAACGCGAAGGACAGAGAGAGGAGGGCAAAGAACGTATGTATGTATGTATATATATATGTATGTATGTATGTATGTGTGTGTGTGTGTGTGTGTGTGTGTGTGTGTGTGTGTATGTATGTATGTATGTATACATATGTATATATGTTCATCAATGTGAATATAAAAATGATTAATCAAAATCAGTTAAATGTAAACGTTAGTGCTCTTTATTCTCTATTCAGAAATATCACATTTACATTTCAGGATCTGGTTATTATAGACACAGATTAAATGTTAATTATAAATATTTCAATATTTATTATCGCAGTAACAGTGTTGCACACATTAGTAGCTGTAAACACTCAGCATTAGAAAAAATGACGTTGGTTTGGTGCTTACATACCGGTATATCCTAAACATGAGGAGTAAACATTCATAATCATCACTTTAAAAGTTACATACGTTGTTTTTGGTGCCTATTTGTTTCCCAGATATATTAGTGTGTGTGTGTGTGTGAACGGGTGAATAAGAGGCATTAACTTAAAGCACTTTGTAGAAAGGTGCTTTATGAAGTTCAGTCCATTTCATGTTATTAGTTTACGGGCAGATCTGCCACATCCAATATGGCGGACGCGCCGACGTACCGCAGCAACGGGCCAACCTGCTCAATGAGGCGTCTATGTATATATGTCTATGGTTGTCTCTGTAGATGAGCCGGGCGGAAACGTGGCGTGTGACGTCACAGGCACAGTTATCCGTCATGTCGGACATTGAGGCGCAGGTTGGCTCCATTTTGAAGATAATGGTGAACTCGACTGTCACAGAAATGAGCAAAGTATCGTCTGAAAACACACGCGGCGGCTCGGAGGAGAAGGTACGTGAGTCCGTCACCGCGCACGGGTTTTTGTACAACGTTGTTTGTGTTGTTGTTTGTTTTTCGTTGTGAGTCGTCAGCTGTGTTGACTCCCTCTCCGGCGACCAGCTGATCATAGAAATGGAAGAGCTAGCTAGCTGCTGTGTTGTCCTACTGTGTTGTTGCACTGACTGACCGCAGGTTGAACTTTATTCAGACTGTGATTAGTTGGACTTCGTCGGTTCGGTTGATTGAGTCACTGAATACCAGAGAAGAATCTGTCTCCAGACGCCATGTTGAGTACCACAGCAGCAGCACAGGCCTATCTATCTGCTGTATTTCTACAAACCCCTCAGTTACAACCTGCCTCCATGACTCAATCTGTCAGTTCATATATTCTATCAATAACCATTTAATGTTCAATAACTGACAATCACATCAGCTAATGACGTTTACCTAGCTAATATAAATTAGCCTTTTATTTTCTCTCATTGTTAAGTAAGTACTTTTACTCCTGTAACCTGTATTTTCCAGTCTTTTAATTAAAAACACTTACATTAAAGTAGATGATATTTATTTCATAAATGTAATCTGTTACCACAGGATCATTTAAACTGTGACGTGTCCAGGTCTCCTCATCGTTATTTCACCTCGTGTTTCCATTAAACATGGCGTTAGTGCATTGATTTTTATTATTAAGCCGATCAGATACATTGATCATATTTCAAACTAGTCAGCGTTGATATTTGACCGAGTGTGTTTGTGCCTCTAACTGGGGAATGTGTTGTTCCCGACAGGTGATCCAGTTCAGTGTCTTCATGACGTCTCTGGCTCGAGAAGCTGTGGAGAAGATCTGCCAGCTGTTCCAGGACTGTTCCTCGGTGCTGCGTTTAGAGGTCTGTCTCTCGGCTGTGGAGATCTGTGTGTCCACAGGCGCCTGTCTCAGTCGTCCTCTCATCAGGGAAGATGCCAAGCCGTAATGTTGTCTGTGTTTGTTCTGTAGCTGTCACAGGGTGTGGCAGAGGTGGAGGACCTGAGGCGGAGGCTGGATGTGGCGGAGACGGAGCTGAAGCTGGTGTTGGAAGGCAGCAGAGGCCAGAGGGAAGCGGCGGAGGTGACGCAGGGAGACAGCAGGGACAACGAGGAGGAGACGACTCCCACCAACAGAGCAGAGGGAGACGTCGTCCAAATCAGCCATCGCTCAGGAAGGAAGAGTCGCAGAGGTGATGATTTTATTGTTTTTATTATTTTAACCAAACAAATATGAGAATATTTCCCATTGTTCAAAGAAAAAGACGAGCTGCAGAAATTAATGTGCAAAGTGAGTCTAAGAATATTCGGTCTTTCCTCTCACAGTGATGACATGAGAATAGCAGTAATATATATAAAACACTTTATGAATAAATATGAATACATGTTATTTTACAGCCACGGCTCCAGGTGATATTGGAGTGAAACGATCACCTATACTTCACCTGTGGAAAGGGAGAACATATGAGGTAAATTTCCTACTTGTCATTCAGAACATGGAGGCAGGGATTTGCTCCGTGACGGTGGCTCACATTCACCCACGCGTCTGTCCCTATCCCGTTGTTTTGTCTGTCTCTCAGGACAGTGTCCAGCAGGTTGTAATAAAGGAGGAAGGACTGGAAGCGTTCGCTGGCCAGGTGTCGTCTGATTCTCTTCAGTGCAGAGATGAAACGGTCCAGAACGACAACGGCGACGGCGACCCCGACTACCAGGTTGATTTCATGAAAACCTCGATAGGCGTGAGCCACAGTCGAGGAGATGATTCCTGCCTTTCAGCCAGTGTAGTAGGGAATGACCATCAACCCAGTGTGATAAACAATGGAGAGGAGAAAAGCAGGTTAAACAATGTTCATAAACAGTTTGTTCTTCTGTCAGTTGGAGCCGGAGGACTTAGATGATGGTGACCCAGGATACACCACCAGACCCAGACGTGTGGTCAAAGCCAAGTTCCAGCGAGCAGGTCGGGCAAGGAAGGAGAGTCCGAGTCAGCAGACTCTGAGCTGCAAACACTGCAGGAAAACCTTCACCAAGCTGCTGCAGCTCAAAGCCCATCAGGTCGTCCACGGAGCCAGCGCCGAGAAACCGTTTCACTGTTCCCAGTGTGGCCGAGGTTTCTCCTTCCAGCGCAGCCTCAACACTCACATGCTTCTACACACAGGTCAGAAGGGTTTTTCTGATCATTGATGGTTCTGTGCCTGTCAGTGATGATGACTCTTCAGCCTCTGGAGCATCACGATCACTGATACGTCTGTTCCTCCGTACGCAGGTGAGAGACCACACACCTGTGATATTTGTGGGAAAGGTTTCACCCTCAAGCAGCTGCTGAGGAACCACCAGCGACTCCATGCTGACGTCAGGCCGTTTCACTGTGACCAGTGCGGGAAGAGCTTCTATCGAGCCCACGGCCTGAAGATGCACCAGATGGTCCACACGGGAGAGCGGGCCTACAACTGCCAGTACTGCAACAAACGCTTCACAATACAAGGTAACCTGCAGCGCCACCTGCGCATACACACGGGGGAAAAGCCGTTCAGGTGCGACACCTGCGGTAAAAGCTTTAACCAGGCCGACACGCTGAAAGGCCATCAGAGGATCCACACCGGCGAGCGGCCCTTCAGCTGCGAGACCTGCGGCAAGTGCTTCATCCAGAAGAGCGCCCTGAAGACGCACCAGAAGACGTCCCACTCGGGCCAGAACTCTCTGGCCTGCGTGGCCTGTGGCACGGTGGTGGCCTGCGTCGACTCGCTACGCAAACACCTCCAGGCGCACGCCTCCACCATTCCGTGCGCGTGCGTGCTGTGCGGCCGGCGGCTCAGCTCCATCACAGACCTGCGCTCGCACCAGCAGCACCACTCAGTGGACCGGCCTCACAGCTGCGGCCTCTGCGGGAAAAGCTTCAAGTCGTCCAGTTACCTGAAGATCCACCTGAAGACGCACAGCGGCGAGCGGCCGTTCTCCTGCGACATCTGCGGCCGCATGTTCACGCAGCACAGCAGCCTGAAGTCACATCAGGTGGGTTCACTTTCATTACTCATCACCATGAATGATGAATAGTGATGTAACAACAACACCTGTGTAGATTAGTTGCATGCAGGGGTTAGTTAGAGGAAACGTGTGTTTCGGGGTATTTACAGCGGCTAACCCGCCACTGTGGTTACATGTGGTTACAGATACAAAGAAACACACTTCCTGCTAATGTGACACTACAGAAAGCTTGTACGTTGGAACCCTGCGTAACTGTTACCCGCTCTCCTCCCCCTCTCTCCGTTACAGGTGGTGCACACAGGGGAGAAACCGTTCAGCTGCGACACTTGTGGGAAATGTTTCAGCAACACGGGGAACCTCCACAGACACAAGCGCATCCACACCGGGGAGAAGCCGTTCATCTGCGACACGTGTGGACGCAGCTTCAACCAGGGCAACAGCCTGAAGGCCCACCAGCAGATACACACCGGCGAGAAGCAGTTCATGTGCGACAAGTGCGGGAAGAGTTTCTCCTACCTGAGGAACCTCAAGGACCACAAGTGCTTCTACGTGTGACCTGAGAGCAGAGCAGATGGTGGGACGACAGTAAAGATGGATTCCGATTGTGATACAACAACAAACTGAACAGCGTTTAAATATCCACGTCAGTGGTTTAAGAGCTGTCGACCTGATTCGTTTTCACACAGACGCACGGCGAAGTAGAACGACATCATGTCAGAAAGAACAGCTGATGTGCTGGAGTTGATTACCTGTTTTGACAGAGGTCGAGGTTCTTCACCTGCTGCCAGCTTCTCTGAGCCGTAACACTAAAGGAGAGTGACGGATTGTATTTACATGTTTTTCAGGAAACACTGTATTTAAATGGTCAGACTGATTTAAACGACTGTAAATAAGATAAGAACAAAGGGGCCTTGTGAGCATCAGAGGAGCTGGTGAAAATACAAACGCACACAGTGACACAGTCGTTTTGTACGAGGGTTTTCTCTCTAACGTTTCCTGTGATTCCAGATAAACACTGACATTTCAATCGCGTGGCTGTCGTTTTCTTTTATTGAAGCTTAAAGAGTTGACGATCTCTGGTTATTCATAAACATCAGGACAGGACAGGATCTGTGACACGTCTTCACACACAGATGGCGCGTCAGCGTCTAAATGCATCAGTCAGACAGAAGGCAGGTTGTAAAACCACTTCAGAGGTCGTCATGATGGTGTGACAGCGGCGAGGAAGATGAGCAGACTCAGCATTCTGAGAGGAAACAGTGGTTTGGAGCTGCTGGCTGTGTTTGCAGCACAGTAGTCCTGTAATGCTGTGTCTTCAGTGAAGGTTGATGATGATGAGGAGGAGGAGGAGGAGGAGTTGAGGTAGCAGGTCGGCTGATCTCTCAGTTTGTCTTTGTGTGCGTCGACCCAGCAGCTGATGTGGAGAACCCGCGTACTGCTGCAGTCCCACACGTTACCTGCCAGCCAAACAGCATGGAGCTTCCTCAGAGGCTCCAACACTCCGGTCTCCAGCGCTCGCAGCTGGTTGAACCTCAGACTCAGTCTCTGGAGGTTTGTGAGTCCCCGAAAGACGCGGAGCTGCAGGTGTTGCAGCCTGTTTCCATCCAGGTTCAGTTCGATCAGTTTGGAGAGGCGAGCAAAGAGCCGCGGGTGCAGAGCCTCCAGGCTGTTGTTCTTTAGATGAAGCTTGCGCAGGTTGTGGAGGAGGTGGAAAGTGTTGGGAGAGATATCGTGGAGATGATTGAAGCTCAGCCTGAGCTCTTTGAGGTGATTTAAGCCCAGGAAGTGGTCAGGAGACAGCTGAGAGAGACAGTTGTTGTCCAGGTCCAGTGTTGTGAGGTTTGTTAGCGTTGTCAACAGTCTTGTTGGTAGTCTACAGATCCGGTTCCCGTCCAGTTTTAACTCCTTCAAGCTGAGGAGGTCTCTGAACTGGTGCGAGTGTAACTGGGCGAGGTGGTTGTTGGAGAGCTTCAGTGAAGATACCCTCACCAAGCTGTGGAAGACTGAGGGGTGGAGGCTGCTGATGTGGTTGTCGTTGAGGTCGATCTCCCTCAGCTCGCTGGTCCTGTGGAACAGACCTTTGGGAAGGTGCCTCAGCACGTTGTGCTCCACATACAGGTTCTGCAGCAACCTGAGCCTGGTGAACAGAGCAGGGCGGAGCTCCGCGATGTGGTTGTACGACAGCTGCAGCTCAACGAGTCCCGGCAGCGAATCAAATATGTTGTCTGGCAGGACGTGGAACTCGTTACTGTCCAGGTGCAGGTGCTTCAGCTTGGTCAGGTTCCTGAATGTGTCCAGAGGAAGAGATGTCAGTCTGTTCTTGTACAGATCCAGCAAGTCCAGGTTGACCAGACCATGGAAGACCTCTGAGGGGAGAGAGTCTATGAGGTTGCTACTGAGGTCGAGCTCCTGCAGCAGGGTCAGGCCTCTCAGCGACCCCTCAGACACGGTGCTCAGCTTGTTGTTGCTCATGTCGAGTTGAACCAGGTGCCGTGCTGAGGAGAAACAGTCCTCTGGAAGGCTGGAGATGCTGTTCATCTTTAGAAGCAGAGTCCTGAGCATCTGGACGTCCCTCAGAGCCTCAGCTGGAACAGCGTCCAGCAGGTTACCGCTCAGGTCAAGGTGTCGGAGACTCGTCGCTCCTCTGAAGCTGTCGTCAGCCACCCTGCTGATTCGGTTTCGTGACAGAACCAGTCTCTTTAACTCGGTGGAGTTCCTGAACACACCTTCCTCTATCTGTGTTACGTTGTTGTGACTGAGGTGGAGGTCAGCGAGAGCGAAAGCCCCCTTTAGTACACCGAGCTGCAAGATCTGAATCTGGTTGAAGTTCAGAATCAGCGTCTTCAGATTGGCTAAACCATGGAGGAGTCCAATGGGCAGATGTTGGAGCAGGTTCTCACTCAGGTCCAGTAAGGTGAGAGCGGTGCACTTCAGGAAGTGACCCGGGTGCAGAGACGTCAGGCGGTTGTCGCGCAGGAAAAGCTTGGACAGCTTTGTCATGTTGGGCCAAACTGGGTTCAGGGATAAGAAGCTGCTTAGCTGATTCTTCGTCAGGTCCAGGACCTGCAGGACGTGAAAGCAGAACATAATTAATATTTTAACACCTTTAGTGTTTTTAAAGAGTTAAATAAAAGAGATTTAAATTAGTATAATCCTGTCTGGTTACAAGAGATTTGCACGATCTCTAGTTCATATGTCAAACCAGCGTGGTTCTTTTGTAGAAGGTTTGTTTCATTCTTCTCTTTCTGCAGGAAACCTTCAGCACACAGACGTTTGAAGACACACAAAACTCAATCAGGGACTTTCCTGTCGCACAAGGCTGTTGTTTCAAAGTGTCACACACACACAGTGTATTTTCCAGGCTGCTGTTGCTGGTTCGATACCTGCAGCTTCTCCAGCCCACACTGGGGGACTTCCTGTATCTGGTTGTATGAGACGTAGAGCTCCTGCGTGTCCTCCGGCAGCTCGGGGATCAGGTCCAGGCCTCTCTCCTGACACGTGATGGTGGTCAGGTTGTGCAGACACTGACAGGGTGGGGGACAGACGTCTGACGTCCACACAAACAGGCTGAGCGAGGCCAGAGTCAGAGCTGCCAGCATGTTGACTACGGCGAGAAACAAACATGGAGGAACTGAACGGTGTTCCACTGGAACAATCTGAGATAAAACACCTGAAACGACGCTTTGTTTCCGAGTCTTTTCCCTGTGTTTGTACCCCTTTGTGTTCTGAATAGATTTTTCCATTCATGATATGTTTTTGTGTGTCGACCTCGATTTAAGTTTCACATTTTTACAACACAGTAGTTGATGAAAATGAATTCAGAGTTTGTTTGTTTTTCTTTTTTCACAATGTAACAATTGTTTCTTCATCCATAAATGACATGACGTTATTTCCATTGAAAGAACTCCATAATCACATTTTTACAGTACAGTAATATCTGGAGTATATATCTGTAGTATATATGTGTAGTATATATGTGTAGTATTCCTGAGTGTTGCCCAAAGCCTTGTTAAACCTATTTATTTGCTTTTAAATCCAAACTTACGGCTGAAGTCTTGAGTGAAGCTGCAGCTGTGTGGTGTCAGTGGAAAAGTGAGACTGCAGACTGTTCCTGTGCTCGACTGTACAGGATGATGTGTGTGTGTGTGTGTGTGTGTGTGTGTGTGTGTGTGTGTGTAGCTGCTACAGATGAAGGTTTGGTTAAAAAAAAACAACTTTTTTGTTCAGTGTCAGTGTGGTCGACGAGGTTCTGTCTGACAGGAGCATCACATACAGCTGCTGAGCACAGCACAGCTGCGTCACTGCATTCATCTCCACATCAACCACTCACAATAATAATGATAATAATAATAATAATAATGATAATAACAATAATAATAATAATAATGATGATGATAAAAATAATAACAGTGATAAATATGTGACATAATGTCCCCTGCATTATATGCTGGAAACACGGTTCTGTTCATGACCCTGTTGTAAAGGGCTCTTCAGACGTTTTTCCTCGTCTGTTGCATGTTGAACAGATTTGTGATATAAGCTGTGTTTATTGGTTCGTCGAAAATTTGTGATGTTTGACCTTTTGACTGTTTCACCAGCAGATGGCAGTCTATATTCTAATATTGAAATTGCCCTGTCTTGTTTCTTTTGAACACTGTGATGGATCAGAGCAGAGTGAAGAGGTGTTCATGCTCCCATGGCCGTAAACGCACAGCAAGATTTCAGTCGTTTCACATCTGTCAGTTTGTCTTTGTTCATTTCCTCCTTCACACCCACAGGTTCCACTGCAACCAGAGACAACAAAACAAAACATGATGGAACTGAGATCACAGCAGAGAGGTTCATAGTTCAGTTCAAGTTCTTGAACAGTGGTCCTGTGAGAGGTGAAGGGTCAGATCCGGCGGTTATGCTCTGGGTACAGGTTGGATTCCATAGCAACCAGAGGGGGAAACATTGTGCCAGTGAAGGTCCTCACATACATCAAAGCACACAAAGTATGTGTTTGTGTGTTGATGTCATCAGGGTCAGTACGAGCCAGTGGCTGGATCAATCCTGCAGCGGCACAAATCACTAGCTGTCACACACACACACACACACACACACAATGACAACAACACCCACTCCCCTCCCTCCTTTTTCTATCGACCATGAGATGCATTGACAATTCCACATCCATTTGTTTTTTCTCTAATTGGTTTATACACAGCTGACCGGGTAGTGATGCTACTGATGCTGGTGTAGCCTGTAACAGAGTGTTCAGTACAGGCTGTGCTGCTGCCCTCTCCAGCATCGATCCTCTCTCATCAGCAGCATCAGCATCATCAGCAGCATCAGCAGCTCTCTGCTCTCACACTACATCTCTCTGTCTCTCTCTCTCTCTCTCTGTCGGCCTCTGTTCCTGTATCATCACTTTCCTCTGCTGGGGTTCGGGTCGCCAGAGGTCTCAGTCTTAACCAGGAAGTATGAGGCCCTGGGTTCGGTCCAGCAGGTCCAGATCAGTCCAGGTAAGTGTTGTCGTCACTGAAACGTGTTTCTCAATGTGGTGCAATAACATGATGTTTTGTTCATAAGTCTGTTTGGAGTGATCAGGGGATTCAAACCTGCAATCCAGGCTGAGGGCAAATTCACCAACTGCTAAGTCATCTTTCCATTAATAGTTGATATTTTATTTTATTTTAACTGCATCATTTCCGGTTTCTGTCAACATGTGACTTGCAGCTGCAGAGTAGAAAAATGTGATTGGTGTCGTGATGGTGATATAAAAACCTCTGTGTCTCTGTTGATGCTTGGAGTTGTGGTGATGAGGCCTGGTGTTTGATCACTCATGCAACTTGTGACTGTTGTTGGTTGATGTGTCTTTAATAGTGTAATGTAACAACACAAACCCAGGGGCTGATTTCCTAGATGGAGTTCATCACAAACTTCTGAAAACATTATTCTCTCTCTCACACACACACACACACACACACACACTAATGCTAATGTCCCTATGAATGAAGTAACTGTGCCTGTAAAATTGCAGCTATAATAATAATAGTAATAATAATAATAATAATAATTGTTGTTGTTGTTGTTGTTGTTAAGAAATTCCCTTGCGTTGATTTCTGCCACCAGGAGGCGCTAATATTTCTTTTTAGGAGTGAGATACAGGAAGTGTTGTTTTCCTCGAGGTAAAATTCTATTTACTTTGCGAAGAAAATAATAATAATCATCGCAGTGCGTTGATGTCGGCCTGTGTTTGTGTGAACGTTGGCCGCTGTTGGTTGATTGTGGTTTAAACTGGCAGCACAGCGTCAGTTATGACTGCGGGAGCTGCGAGGACGGATGTTATGAGCAGCGCGTGAAGGCAGCAGCGCCCCCCTCCGTCTGCCCCCTCCCCCTCCGTCCTCTCACGGTGTTCGGTGTCTGGACGTGGACGTCGCAAGACGTCGTGTGTGTCTGTGTGCGCGCGCGCGTGTGTCCCGGTGCCGGGGCGTCATATCTCCGTGTTCCGGCGGTGACTCTTCAGTCAGGCCGGCAGAGAGCAGCTGAAGGGCGGACTGGAGCCGGGGAGTGTGACCGGGAGGACTGTGGGGTTTTGTCCGGCGGCTGCGGGTTGGGTTTACCGGACGCAGTTAGCGGTTAGCTCTCATCAGTGAATCCAACAGCAGCTAGCTAACAGCGGCTGTTTATCTCAGACCAGACCGGGCAGGTCGGGGGGGGACCCGGGCCCCGTTTCCCCAGTGTTCGCCGGCTCCTCCTCTCCGGACGATGCGGCCGGTGAACCGCTGAGCTCCGGGCTGGTTCTGTGTGTGTGTCCGGCGGGATGGTCCGGTAGCGGCTGTGGACGGAGACTCGGTCCGGGCTCCGGCAGGCGGATATGAGGCGGCTGTAGCTTCACTGTTTGTTTTTAACGCGTTAGCTGGAGCTGGACCTGTGATGCCTTCACGGACTGGGGCTGTTTTTTCCTGATACACGGGGTGTGTGTGTGTGTGTGTGCGTGTGTGTGTGATCTGTACACCGACTGTGGTACCGTTGTTGTGGTTCGGCCCCGGACGGCGGAGACCTCTCAGGGACAATGTCCTTACGCACGGCGCTGCCTGGGAACGAGCGGAACCCGGATCACGTGAGTAGATGATGACACACGGGGTCACAGTTTATGATGATGCTGGTGAAGAAAATAAGAAGAACACAAACACACACACACAAACAGTATATACACAAACATGCGGTGAGGTCAGTCTGCCATGTGCAGCTGCAGCTGGACACAGGGGATGGAGATGGAGACAGAGGACCAGAGGACATGGTGGTGATGGGGGGGTAGGGGTCTGGGTGCAGAGTCCTGATTGTTATATTGATCACACACATGCAAATGCACAAATGTAATCAATTTAAAAAAAAACAACTCCACCTCCACTGAGCCTGTTAGTCTTCCCCTCCAGCTGATCAATCACCAAGTCCCTCACTAGAGGGGGCACCAGACCCACTGATGCTGCCTGTTTATGTCACAGCCCTGTGATCACATCAGGCTGCACACAATCAAACACAAAGCCCCCCGTCTGCCCTGAACACCCCCCCCACACACACCACACACACACACACACACACAGACCTGTTCACAATGGAGCAGGCTGAAGACACTGATGAATTCAGCAGATGATGATGATGAGTAACAGCGTTTGACTCCTGCTTTGACTCAGACAAACAACCAAAACAACCATCTGATCTCAGGCTGGATACAATAATCACTTCATTTAGATTCAATTTGATAATCATTTAATTTATATTGAATTATCAATATAAATGATCAAAAATCATATTTAAAAAAAACCAAATATCTTTGTGGAAAGGGAAATTTAAAGGGAAATAATATGGGTTTCTGTGTGTGTGTGTGTGTGTGGGGGGGTAGTAGGGGGGTGAAGGGAAATCCCATGACCTTGTCATTTCCTATCGATCTCTGTGTTATTGATCAGTGATGGTATAATCATAACACACACGTCCCTGCATCTCTGGACTCAACAACCACAGTGACAGCCAGCAAACCACATTTACTTCCCGCCAGCTTCCGGTCTGAGAGCGGGGCTCGTGAGCCCCGGGATCGGGTCTTACCTGCCAGTCTGAGGGCCGACATCCTCTGGAACTCGGGCTCCTGCAGCCACTTCCACATCCTCCTGAAGGTCTCCCGGCCGGACTTGAGTTTACTCCAGGGTTTGGGGTTCCTCAGCAGGTCGGACAGGGTCCCCTGGGAGCGGCACAGCACCCGCTGGGCGAAGATGGCCTGCGGGATGCTGTACCTCTTCAGCTCCGCCGTGATCCTCTGCGCCACCTCCTTGGTGTTGATCTCCTCCAGCTGCCCCGAGCCGTTCCCCCCCTGCGTCCCCGAGGAGGAGGGCGGTCTGTCCCGGGTGGAAGCCAGCACGGGCCCGTGGGACGGAGACTGGAGGTGAGGGTGCGGGTGGTGCCCCGCCGAGGGGGCGGCCGGGTGCCCCGGGTGGTGCATCCCGTTCAAGTGTGGCATCATGCCGGCCGCCGGGCCGCCGAGGCCCCGGTGCTGGTGGTGGTGCTCCCCCCGGGCCAGCATGGAGGCGGTGTGGTGGGCGTCGAAGTTGAGCATCTTGTCGTGGCCCCCGTGCGCCGCCGAGCCGTAGTTGTGGAGCCCCTGCTGGGTGTTGTGGATGGAGCCCAGGCCGTTGCCCAGCACCGGGGACAGGCTCTGGCCCATGCCGGACATGTGCTCCTTGTGGTAGGGGCCGTACAGGTTGTTCATCCCCGGCAGCGCCCGCTCGTCCCGCATCAGGGTGAAGCTGCCGCTGACGTTGCCGGAGAGCCGCTGGTGGTGGTGGTGGTGGTGGTGGTGATGGTGGAACTTGTCGGACACGGTGGAGATGGGGGGCAGCGGCTGCAGCGGGGTCAGGGTGGTGTAGGTGCCGCTCATCCCCATCCCCATGCCGGGGGAGGCGGTGTCGCAGGGGACGCTCATGGCGTGGTGCAGCGGCAGCGACAGCTCGGGCCGGTACTCCCCGCTGCCGTCCAGGATCATGCCGGACACCATGGCGGAGCGGGACGAGGCGGCGGCGGCGGCCAGGTCCTGGTGTATCCGCAGGGTGGCCGCCGCCGCCGCCGCCCCGGGTCCCCCCGCCGAGCCCCCGCGGCCGTGGTGCGGGCTGTGGCCGCTCATCAGCTCCGCGTCAGGGGCCACGGAGCTGACCGCCACGCCGCCGTGCAGGCTGCCGATGCCGTCCATTGTCATGTCCGTGTTCATGGCGTAAGCGTCCAGGTCCTTGGCCAGGCATCGATAGGCGTTAGTGTAGGCGGTCTTCATTCATCTGTCCGCTCAGTCCATCAGGCGCCGCGGAATGATCTGTCCTCTGTGTCCCGCTGTCCTCTCCTCCGCGGGGCCTCGCTCTCCCTGCGCTCCCTGCGCTCCCTGTGCGGCTGCGTCCCCGTCCCGTGTCTCCGGCTCCGTGTCTCCGTGTCGGTGCGTGCGTGTGTGTGTGCGGTAACATAGACGCTGTGTGTGTGTGTGTGTGTGTGTATCATACGGGCCTGTGCGGCGGCTCCTCCATGTCCTCCCGCTCCTCCTCCGGCGCTGCTCTGCTCCTCTCAGCGGAGCTGTCCGTGGTCCCCTACCGCACCGCGCAACCCAACCTGCTGCCCCAGCGCCGGCTCGCGCACCCGCGCGACTGACGGCGCGCCAGAGCCAATCCGAGCGGCGGACGGGGGTCCGGAGGGCGGGGCACGGGCACCGAGTGGCCAATCAGCGTGTCCGCCTGACGCAGCGCGTGTGCAGAGTGACGCTGCCGGGAGAGCATCAGTATATTGACTTTACTATAAGACTGTAAGTGCTTTTATTTCATCCAACATGATCCACATTTAATTCCCTGATTGTTTAAGAATTCCCACTGAAATGATCCGGAATCTATTTCTCCAATCAATAATGATTGATCATTGATATCAATTAACCATCAGTGTTTACTGTGTCGTCAGGGACGAGACATTCGTCTGTATTGTTATAATTCTGTGAATGCAGATTTGTCCCATACAAAGAGATTCATTCATAACATTTTATTTTAAAATGGTTTTATATGTTTCTATCATCAGATTTCAATCAGTAACAGGAGAAAAAAGCAGTTGGGAAAAATTGAAGAGAATATTTGGGAATCCTCTGTTGCTTCTCGTCACGTGCCATGATCGTCTTTAATAAGACAACACGGTCGAGCTGTTTATGTTTTTGTCTTTTTTGGGAAAAAAAGGTAATTTTAACACAGAAACAAGAAAACTGAACCTGCTGATGAAAATCATTTTTCTTTTTCTTTTTCTCTTGCTAAATGACTAAATGTGGCAAATCACTTAAAGGTGTGTTAATGACTAATCACATTACACTGCAGCCTCCTCACCCACACACACACACACACACCTTTACACTGCACACCTAGTGTAAAGGTGTGTGAGCAGATGATTATTAAATGGACCATTTGGATTCATGACACTTCAAGTCTTGAAAAAAATATGTATTTTACTGTCAATTTGAATACAAATAATACCATATATAATAATAATATATATATAATGTAACAACAGCATTTTGAATACAAAACAAAATTAAAGGTAATTGTTTTATGCATAAAAACCCATGAATATTTTAGTAAAATTCTTACTGTAATTTCAGTGGAAAATATTCTCATGATTTCGTTGTTACATTTTTCAGCTCAGCAGAAATGACACAAAGTCACGACAGAACTGAGCCGTAAAGACAACGACACTTCCTGTGTGAGTAGACTCTGGACTGTTGTGTGTGGTGTTGTGCAGATGTTGTGCAGATGTTTGCAGCTGTGTGTGTTGACTGCTGCAGAGTAAAGGATGCTGGTGCAGGTTGTTGGGACGATCGACGGTCTCTGGGTGGAGCGATGAGCACGGCAGCTGCACTGAAAGAGCATTATGGTCTGTAGCCTGTTCACTTTACAATTCATTCCACTCCCAAGGACAAATGACTGTGAAATAACTCTGTCTGCCTCCCTCACTGTCTCTGTCTCTTGTTCACTCACTGATCCATCATCATAAAACAACAGGACTCGCAGACGACGACAAAAACAACAAGTCACTTATTTTACATGACATCACTAATAATTTCACACACAAATGATCATAACGATGACGTCAGTGTCGCCTGCCTCTTTCATGCAACAACACAGGATTTATTTAAGGCTGAAATATTTCTTCTGTTGAGTTCATCTGTGTATTATGAAACACAAATGTGATGCTGTTGTTGTAAATATTTTTTCTCTGATTGCTGGTTGAGTTTTCTGGACGTTATTTTTTGATTTTGCAATCATTCCAGTGATTAATCATCACTGGAATCTTTCTTCTTCACACACACACCAAAGTGAATTCTTGCCTGCAGACAAACTGACCTGCTGCCACTGACCACCTCACAACTGTCATTGTCATTTTAAGGAAGTTTTTTTTTATGAATTAGTTCCAGAATTCACTGTGCCGGAGTGACGAGACGTTGGATGAGGCGATGGCTGAAGGAGCAGAGAGGGAAGAAGGTGGAGGAGATGGAGGAGATGGAGGTGGGGAGGAGGAGCAGGATGGGTAGTTGGGCAGATGTTGCTTTGTTTAAAGGCTGTTGTGTAATTAAGGACAGAAGAACAGAAGCTTGACCCATTTTCTCCTTTTGATCAGCTGTCAGAGAGACAGGCAGGGGGTCCGCTGAAAGACAACCTGTCTGTCTGTCTGTCTGTCTGACTTTCAGCTGTCTGTCTGCTGGAGGCTGACGAGGAGGAGCCCAAGTGGCAAAGAGTGAGAAGGTGGAAGAGGAGATGGACAGCAGAGGGGAGAGGAGGACGAGGACACGGCAGAGAGACGACCACAGAGACACAGCCAAAGGTATACATGTCCGAAAATGGAGGGAGGGGGGCGGGTGTGGGGGCAGGGAGTGTCCAGAGGATGGGGGGTGGGTGGTGGTGGGTGGGGGCACTGTAAAGGAGCAGCTGCAGGGGGAGGAGGAGGAGGAAGTGATATAGTTTGAAGTCAATATGGAGGTCCAAACAAAACAATGACATCACTACCTGGCATTGACCGAAGCTCCGCCCCTTTGTTAAATATTATTATTCAGAAATTCAAAAATGATATATATTTTACATACATTTTATAAAGTTTCTGATTCACTGTCTCAACCCTATTTTAGTTAATCAAAGATTAAACATCATATTATTTTTACCTAACAGATGCAGTATCTCACAGTTAAATCTCCCATGAGCCTTTGGGGCGGACGCTGCAATGTCTCCCAGAAAGTTTTCACTGTAACTGTGTTAGAACAGGTCAACTGTCAACGGCTGCTGGGAAGCTGAGAGACGGACCGGCTGTAAATGAATCAATACACACACGCACACGCACACGCACACACGCACACGCACACACACACACACACACACACACACACACACACACCTATTTTTCACAGATAATCTGTACCACTATTCAATTAATTAACATAATCTACTATACACTATAATAATACAATATAATTAATCGATAATCTATTTATTGGAGCAAAACAGTCAAACACACACACTCACTTTATGAGCCCACATAGTTTATTAAAATTGTAATTGTTTAAAGAGAAGAGTTGATTATTTAGGCTTAATTCCAGCTGCCTGTGTGAAAAACAGCAGTTTAAAAAAGAACAACCCCAAATAACACTTTATAATTATTATTATTTAAACACTCCCCAAATTACATGTCATGCAAATAGTGTTAAAAATCCCTTAAAAAAAGTCCCTTAACTCCATTAAGTTAATAATTAATTTGAGCATCATTTGATTTGACTTAAATTCGTGTTTGGTTTTGTACACGCAGGTAAAAGTGAGCTGCAGACGTCACAGTGGCAGAGGAGCTAACTGAGCTAATCATTAGCCTGTGTGTCTACACTCTGTGCAGAGTCAGGATGGGTCACGTTTGTCAGGTTATGTTTGCAGTTTCTCCAGTTTATTTACGACAGTGTGTGAAAATGTATCTCTGTCTGGAGATGCTGCTGCTTTTATGACCAATCAAACATTTTAAATGATCTCCATCAGTGATCATTTAAACCACACCGATGTTTTAAAAATTCATCTCCAGAAGAGTTTCATATGATCATGCATGAACTCTGCTGCAACTGTTGCTGTGTCTGTTGCTGTGTCTGTTGTTGTAACTGTTGCTGTGTCTGTTGCTGTGTCTGTTGCTGTGTCTGTTGCTGTGTCTGTGGGAGAAGGAGACGCAGCTTCCTCTGTTGTTTCCTGGTGCAGGTTGATCAGGACATTTCCTCCTGCTTCCTCCTCTCAGGTCTCTCTCTCTCTCTCTCTCTCTCTCTCTCTCTCTCTCTCTGTGTGTGTGTGTGTGTGTGTCCTGGGCCATCTGCTGTGTACCGAGCAGTGGTATTGATCTGCAGCTTTGTGCTGGAGACCACATGCTAATCCATAGCGTTAGTGACAAACACTGCTCCGCTTTGCCTCGCATCTGTCCCACTGACTCTCTCTCTCTCTCTTTTCTCTCAGCAGAAACCAGTGTCATCCTGCCCCCCCCCCCCCCCCCCCCCCCCCCCACCACTGCCCCCCCCCCCCCCCCTCTAAATGACCCAGCAGATTTTGGATGGGGGGTCCATCTGTCCGGCTGTAAACTCTTCACCCCCCCCCGCAGGGGTTAGTTGCTGGTGAGTCTGTTCACTGTGTTTCATAGAATAGAAGAGACACAGTGATGAGTTGAGAGAACTCAGGTATATTATATATATTTACACACACGGTGTCGATGTATATTTGTTGTAGTCTATGGTGAAAATATAAAAATGTAAGAAGCTAGATTTATTTTAATAAATACAGAAATATATAGCTACATTGAAGAACATTTAATATGTACATTTAATGATGCAGATTTAAGTAGAGCTAATTTCATCAATTGGATGCAGCTTGTGAAAATCTAAATTTATATTTGCAGTAAAAACTGGTAAACTGAAAAGCTCACAGGTATTTAAATAAACGAAAATAAATATTATTGTGTTGAGAATATATATGTGTGTGTGTGTGTGTGTGTGTGTGTGTGTGTGTGTGTGTGTGTGTGTGTGTATAAAAATGTGGGGCACCACCACGGGGGTGGGGGGGGTTTGCTGATACCAACGTGCCTGACTTAACGCATTTCTTTTTTAATGTAGGACTCACTGGCGTTGTGGTTAAGATACTGGTTTGTTTACATAACCGCCTTAGCGGTTGTGCGATTGAGTCCTGTATCCGCCGCAGATCCTTAGTTCCATAAACACACACTGTAGAACTTAGAAAACATGAATAGCGATGAAGTCCATTGAAGTTGGATAAGACTCTTTTCTTAAGAAACCTTTTTTTTAACAGCATTATCTCAACACGTGCCAGAGCAGTCACCGGCAGTTGGCCTCGTCTCGCCGTACTTCTTGACCAACCAGATCCTGGCCTCTCTTCGGGGCTCATTGGGGGACTGGCCAGGGGCCCGGAGATTGCGGGTCCATAGTCAGGTATCGCTGCCTCTCGGCCAATGGTTCCACCCACCAACCCACCATGCATATATTTTTAATCAGATATTTTTAATTATAATTCAGATGTGCAGGGAATATTATTCAAATTTACACAGAAATTACATGAACAATAACAGATTGTAAATGTGTTGATAATTTAAATCACTGGAGATTTTAAAAAAAAGAGCTGAAATGTACAGTACAATGTGTTAGCATGGTTTGAGGTTCCATTTGGAAAAAGGAAAGCAGGCTTCCATCATGCTCTTTCTTCTATTTGTCTTTTTCTCCTCCTCCTTCTTCCTCCTGCTCCCCATCTTTCTCTTCCTCCTTTATTCTCCTCAAGTCTTTTCAAACTTTTTGGACCTGCTGCCTCTTTTGTTGCAGTCCTGTTGGCCGTGAAATCGGCTTTTAATAGTCACACAATGGCCGCGTGCAGAGCCAACCCGCTGTATTCAAATGTGAGCACACGCCATTATCACTGCATTTCCAGCTCGAAATAAACTCTCATTTAACAGCGTGTCATCTCACGCCTCTATGAGTTTCTATATTTCTACACTTCTATAATTGTACATTATAGAAGAGCTGCTGAACGCAGACAATGTTGCAACAAAACACCCAGCTGAGTTTTATGGCTTTGTTTATGTGATCAAAAAATATGTCACAATTGGATTTTTTTTTTCCATGAAATTACATCAAAAGGTTTTTTGGCTTTTTTAAAGCATTAAATAAAAATAATGAGGTCAACAAAGTTAAAAAAAACTGAAAGGAAAATTCACGATTATGCAGATAGTGAACAAAGTAGAACACAAGGTTATATCAGTATACCATCTGAATCCATTATTCAGCCCATACAGCAAAAAAAAAAAATGGCAGAATGAAGCAAAAGAACACAAACCTATGTATGTATGTATGTATATATGTATATATATATCATACTAAAGCATCCAAAATGACATATTTGATGTCATACTATACTATGACATTTTTTCGACTTTTTTTCTCTCTCTCTCTCACTCCAACTGAACATACACGTATCAACGTCAGTATCATTAAGCACTGAGCTGCTACCACTGATGTTAAGACCTGGGCTCCACTACAACACAATCATTTCCAGGCTCATTTTACTTTAGACTTTTTTTTAAAATGTGTCGGTTGGTTTCTATTGGTCAAATACAAGTTCCGAGGAGGGTTTGTTGTGTGACTCTGTGGCGTGGTGGTTACGTTACTGGTCTGAGGATGCAGAGGTCGTGAGTTCGCGTCCGTCCCAGATCTTTAGTTCCATTAAAAAAACACACTGTGTAATTTAGATAGAACATTAACAATAATTAATGATAAATAACAAATTATTAGTTGGAACTTTATTAATAATTTAAGTAACTAATTACTTGGTTACTTTAAATAACCACCTTTTCACTTTTTTAAAGTTACTTAGTAACTAAATTAGTTATTTACTTAGTTACTTACAGTAACTAAGTAAGTGTTTACTAAACACTCAGTTACTTAGAGTAAGGGGGGGTGGAGTTGTTAAGAGCAACAACAATAACGTGACCACGAGACGAGAGATAGATGCAGCATGTATGCGTGCTTCTGTGTGTGTGTGTGTGTGTGTGTGTGTGAGAGAGAGAGAGAGAGAGAGAACGAGAACGATAGGGAGAAAGAGCGCTATGAATGAATGGAACTATATTTTTATTTCAAAATCGCATTGAGGGAGCAGGGCGAGGCGAAATCTGTGACGCTTATGCTGTGTCCGAAATCACTCACTCGTTCCCTGCTCCCTATACAGGGAAATAAATGTAGTGCACTATATATAAAAATCTAAAATTTTAAAATATAAAAATCTTTCGGACACTACTCTCGGCGCCGGTAATTACGTCATTGCTGTTGCACAATTAAAACGTACCAAATTATTGTCGTCTCACAAAATACTTGTTTGTTTACCACTGCATCCCTCCCGTCCGTCCGCCATTTTCACTTCCGCGCAGCCCAGAGAATTTCTGGCAATGCATGATGGAATAGCTTGCTCCAGTCAGTGACCATTGGATGTTCACTACATTTCGCGTTGAATTGTGGGATACATTGAGTGCACTATACAGTGGACATGCTATGATCCCTAAGGTTTCGGACACCACTACAAAATGGCGTGCTCACTATATAGTGCACTATATAGGGGTTAGGGAGCGATTTCGGACACAGCCTTAGAGTTGATTTTGTGGAACTGTGCCACATCTATGTATGGGAAACACTGCATCAATTGTTGTTGTTGTTGCTGCTGCTTCTTCTTGTCCGTGTTGTTGTTGCTTCAATGTTGGCAGCAGGGTTTATTTAAAAGCAGCGGTGTACGTGCCGTATACAGTGACATAATGACTGGCTCTCAGCTGTTTCACACGAACCCAAGAACCCACCAGCACTGGCCCCAAACCAGCACTGGAACTGTTTTGGTGGAAAAGGGTTATTAGTTACTTTAAGTAAGTAAGTAAATATGTGTGTGTTTATGGAACTAAAGATCCAGGATGGACGCTGGACGCAAACTCCTGGGACCAGTAGCATAACCACGACGCCACTGAGAGTCACACAATAAAGTTTGCTCGGAACTTGTATTTGACCTGTAGAAACCTACAGCCGACTTAAAAAAAACAAAGTAACTTTTCACTTTTTGAACGTAACTTAGTAATTTATTAGTTACTTACTCCGTTACTTTAAGTAACTAAGTAAATGTGTGTGTACGGAACTAAAGATCCAGGACAGACGCGAACTTGCGATCTCGGCTTCCCAGTATCTGTAGCATAACCACTACGCCACTGAGAGTCACACAATAGCTTTTGCTCAGAACTCGTATTTGACCTATAGAAACCTACAGCCGACTTAAAAAAAACAAAGTAACTTTTCACTTTTTTAAAGTTACTTAGTTACTTAAAGTAACTGAGTAAGTAACTAATAAATTACTAAGTAAATGTGTGTGTATGGAACTAAAGATCCAGGACAGACGCGAACTTGCGATCTCAGCTTCCCAGTATCTGTAGCATAACCACTACGCCACTGAGAGTCACACAATAGCTTTTGCTCAGAACCTGTATTTGACCTATAGAAAAGACAGCCGACTTAAAAAAAACATCTATCTGTTGTCACAGATGCTGTTGTCCTCTATGTTTTTTTTTAAACTTTTAGCATGGCTGCTGTTGCGTCAACTAAAGACTTGTTGAGAACAACAAGGTATTTAGCCAAACATGCATTAGCTGGTGAAATAGCAATATGTATGTGACATGTTCCTTGTTAATGCTAACTGCTAATAGTGATAGATTACTAATGTTCTGTATGGTGGTTGTATGACAGTGTTTTCTCTTTGTCTTTTGTGTTTCTGATGACAACTTTCTGCAAGCAAGCGACACCATGCTAGGTAAGTGGTGTGGTACTTGGTCTTAGTGTCCTTATCTGTAACATGGCCAGAGACCTTTTTCTGCTTCATGATCTGTTGTTCAACTCTTCTTTATAGAACTTACATTATAAATAGAGATGGCCGATATTGGCATTAAAATTTAAGATCGGAAATGATCGATTTTTACTTTTTTAATGACACAACATGCACATATTATACATATTATAATGACATGCACTTATTATACATCAAACGCTTCAGATACTCCTCTAACTCAAAATGTCAAAATATGAGACTTGTGATGTATAGTTGTTGAGATACTTTTGTTTGCTTTTGTTTGTTTACCTGAAATGATTTAGGTTTTTTTGGGGTGTGTGTGTGTGTGCATGTATCTGTATTGAAAATTAATAGTTGGACAATATCGGTGTATTGGATAGCGGTAAAAAGCCAATATCAAACATCCCTAATTACAAACTAGATATTTTTTAACAAAAAAAGTAACAATAAAAATACAGAAGTACTTAATATTTTTATTTCATTACAATGCAGTTGGTCTGTTAAACTAAAGTCCACAGTACCTGAGTTAGCAAAAGAATAGCATGACATGAGTGAAATAACAAGTTTGTTTGTTCGTCTTTAAACTTAGCGACGGTGTTTTCAGCCGTCACATTCTCTGAAGAGTCAAAGTCAGCTTCTGCACAAACGTGGAGAACAGCCGAGCTCAGCTTCTGAAAGACAAGAGACAACACAATGTTACGACAAACGGCAGCAGGCTGAAGACCCCTGAGGAAAACAGAAGAGGTTAGACAGTTAAAAAGCCAGATACGTGTATTCACGGGCAACTTGCTAGATTTGTTTTTCCTAACAGTGAAGTCTTCATTTCTGGAGTTTGTGATCAGCTGCGTCATCTTCGTGTTTGTCGTTGTTCTTCCTTCTTCCTGTCTGAACCACTGCTCTCTGTCTTTTTATAGGCCTTCCAATCAGCAGAGATTTTGCCGTCATGTGCCCTCCCCCCACCGTGACTCTTCATGCTGCATTCAAGTGTTGCCGTTTGCTCATGGAGTTTTGAGTTTTTATGCTTCACTGGTCCATCCTCACCTTCTCCACACGCTGCGTTCAAGACTTCAGAGAGCTTTGAGTTTTTTTTACGTTTTCTCAAAACGTTTTGATTTTTTGATCCGGTTTTTGACATTTTCTGAGGTAAGTGAAATTTTCAACTGATTACGCGACACCACACAATACTGATGTTTAGGACTGATTGTTAAAGTTTGCATGAATTTCATGATGTACTGCTATACTACGAAGTTTCGGAGAGGTATTCTGCGTTTCTGGGAAAAATAATTTTTTTGCCAGAAACGACATGCTGCAGTATGACGTTCTGGACCATTTTGGACCATTTTTTGGCATGTTCTGAAAAAGTGAAATTTTAGCCCAATTTTGTGACACCCTGCTATACTGTGACGTTTCAGAACGATTTTTGAGATTCCTGACGTTAAATTTTTGAAACAACATGATGATTCTTGGCATTTTTGGACATTTTCGACTTATTAACCCCTTACGTTTTTGTGCATTTTTTGACCTATCAAAAAATGAGGTTCTCTGGTGTTTAATCGGCAAAATACCATTCTGGGAGGTGATTTCTGGCTACTTTATGGCATTTTAGCGTGTTATTTCAATTTTTTATTTTTTTGGCATTTTTGGCCATTTTTGACATACTAACCCCTTGTGACTTACAATAAGTGCATTGAACGTTGAGATATACCCAAAGTGCAAGAAGTAGACAAGTACATAAATATTTATCAGAAGCGGCGAAAATTACTGCTAACACTGAGTCTGTTGTCTTTTCCAGTGAGCAGAGTGGATTTGCTATCTCTCAAGAGGAGGTCCAAAGGGTCCTGTCCAGGACCAAGGTGTGGAAGGCCCGGACTGGATGTCATTCCTCTTCAACTCCTCAAACTCTGTGCAGAGCAATTATCTCCCATCCTAACAGACCTGTTTAACATGTCACTAAGGTCCGACATAATACCAGTGCGTAAAAAGACACCTGTGACATTTCTTAATGACTATCAGCCTGTGGCCCTAACCTCTGTTTTACGGAAGACCTTTGAGCGAATGGTGCTGGACTACATTAACATTACACTCCAGTTCACTTACAGAACAGGAGTGTCGAAGATCTCGACATCTCTTTTGCTCTGAATTCCGTTTACAAACATTTGGATAAAAGGAAATCTCACGTCAGGATGCTTTTTATAGACAATAGTTCTGCTTTTAAATCACTTGTACCTGTGCAGCTTGTTCACAAATTGAAAACTCTTGATCTATGTAATGCCATTTGCAAATGTATTTTGAACTTTCTAACTTGCAGACCACAAACGGTTAAAATCAACAACTGTTTTTCAAATGAACTCATCGTGAGTAGGGCTTCTCCGCAAGGTTCTATTTTAAGTCCTTTGCACTACACTTTGTATGCTTGTGATTGTGTTGCTGTTCATCCCAGTAATATGATCATCAAATATGTAGATGCTACCACTATATTGGTTTTGTTAATTCTAATGATGACTCTCACTATCGATCAGAGGTACAACATGTTGTTCAGTGCAATGAACAAAACAATTTAGTTCTGAACACTTCTAAAACAAACAAACTGACCATTGACTTTGGTCAATGGTCAGTTTGACCAAAGTCTCACTGGTAAAGAAAGGAAAGCTTTAAACAGAGTGTTGTGTTCTGCTCACAAAACAACAGGCTGCGAGCTGCCAGCCTTGGTGGACATTTTTATGTCTTATGTTTTAGACTTCTTTCCCGGGCATTATCAATCAAGAATGACCCCACTCATTCTGCTAAGGATATACTTGAGCTCCTTCCTTCAGGGAAACGTTATTGCTTGATCAAAGGCATAACATCACTCCATTTAAATGTCTTTTTCCACAGCCTATGATGACTTTGAATAATTAACTTCCCACTGACAAGGAACTTATGGTATTTAGTCACCTCTATTGTGTAATTCTTTTAGCTGTAGTTTAAGCTAACTGTATATGTGGCTTGTTGTTTATGATGTTTTATGTTTATGTCTATGTATATTGACAGTGCATGAGCTCTTGCAACTGTTTTCAAATGTGTTTTTTTTCTACTGCTAATGGAAAATAAATTGAAGTAAAGTGACCTGAACTAAATGTTTTTTTCGATTTTTGACCTAGGAGAAAATGAGGTTTTCTGGCGTCGAATCAACGAAATATCATTCTGGGGGGTGTTTGAACGCTATTTCCTGCCATTCTAGCGCGTTATTTCCACTTTTAATCTTTGGCCGTTTTTGGACATTTTCGACATACTAACCCCTTACGTTTTTTCAGATTTCTGACCGATGAGAAAATGAGGTTTTCTGGGGTCTAATCAACAAAATATTATACTGGAGGGTGTTTGCACGCAATTTCCTGCCATTCTAGCGCGTTATTTCCACTTTTAATTTTTGGCCGTTTTTGGACATTTTCGACATACTAACACCTTACGTTTTTTGAGATTTCTGACTTGTGAGAAAATGAGGTTTTCTGGCGTCTAATCAACGAAATATCATTCTGGGGGGTGTTTGCACGCTATTTCCTGTCATTCTAGTGCGTTTTTTCCAATTTTAATTTTTGGACATTTTCGACATACTAACCACTTACGTTT
>JAFBJQ010007434.1:0-74311 GCA_016785345.1 Trinectes maculatus | reverse complement strand
TCCCTAAGACTAAATTCACATGTTATGCAGAGGATAGAAACTTTTGATTTGTGAAGACAACTCTTAGAGACACTGTAATCTGTGATCTCTGTAAATCTGCCCTTCCTCCCTGACATTTCAGTGGACCCTGCTTATGAGAAACTCACTGAAGGTCACCTCATATCATTTATCCCCATGAACACGATAAATCCAGTACAGGTTTATGATATGGCTGATTTTGGCTGATTCCCTACTGCAAATTTGTGTAACCCAACAAACCAGCTCATGTAAAATACATTTCTACAACAGTAAACTGGATTATTACCCATGTGGGAAACAAAAAGGCAGAACCTATGCAAAGCACTAGTAAACCAATCAATGTGGACGCTGTCCTAAAAGCACAATTTGGGGGGTGCGGTTGGGGGGGGTGGTAGCTACTTTCAAGCCTGCACTTTTGTGCCTTAATCAATTTATGAGTGTACTGGTCATTTTGTTTAAGCCAATAAATGGGAGGATTACCTTGAAATACTGCTTAGCCCATTGACCAGCTATGTTTATGATGCAAGATACAGAGGTTTTGAGTGTGTCTATGTGTGGGTGTGTGTGTGTGTGAGAGAGAGGGAGAAAGACAGAGACACATTTTTCTGTTCAACTTTTGGAGTTAACATAGCGACTGGTACCAACACTTCAAAACATCCTGCTGAACCAGACGCAGTGTTGACTCTCAAGAGACGAGATGTTTGCAGATGAACAGCTGAAGGCGGATTTACACCTCGTTGCAGTAAATCTAGGTTTTGTTTAAAAAAAGAAAAAAAAAAAGACTGGGGCTTAAGACAGAGGCACGGGCGCCCTGTCCTGTGCACGGCCTTGTGATGACAACACGTCTCGATTGGGTGATGGGCAGTGACACAGTAAACCATTAAAGGTATTAAAAAGTCATTTTTCTCCGTCAGATTTATAACATTGAGTAATGGGACCCTGAACACACCCCCTTTTTTTGTTGCCAAACTCAGACCTGAATCATTTTTCATTAAAGATTTCTGTCTTCCCCTGTTATTCTGAGCCATTGACGTCAGTTTAAAGTGGGCGGAGCTTATATGTAAAAGAATGAGGTCACATGCTTTCACATGCCAGTGAGGAATGAGCATTATCTGAAACTTTCCTCCCTGACATTACAGTGGACGCTGCTTATGAGAAACACGCGGAAGGTCATCTCATATCAGAGGTCACTGAAGGTCACCACAAAAAAAACAAATTTGTTAAAATACACCCATACAGTGTTGACAAAGCTGTTTAATCCCTATTTTGAGTTTCAAACATTATTTAATTAATTATTTAACGCTTAAGGATTTATAAAATATATTTAAAAACAGATTCTTAATTAGTCTTACAATTTAGAATAAGTTTACAACAGGTTGTCTTGGTAACATTTTGTCTGTTTACCTTCCAGATGAGTTTGACTAAAACTAAATTAGAAATACATACAAGTTGATTGTCATAATTAATGACAACAATTATGGCAAATATACAACAATGAAACTACAGTCATCATTAACTTACATTGCACAACTGAGCAACTGATTTGTCTGTGTAAGCAGTAAATGACAGGTCTGAGACTTCCTGCACGCGACCACACTGTATGATGGCAAAGTACAACTGTCAGTGAGACAATGTGAAAGACAAACGATGTGCACAGTATGCAAATGCCCTTATAACACACACACACACACACACACACACACACACACACACACACACACACATAGTTGTCTCTCTCTCTCTCCCTCTCTCATGCTCAGGCAAACAGGAAGTGTCAGGTCAGGCCAGGTTATTTCAGGCCTAATTGGGAGATTGATGCTCCTGCAGAAACCTGGCACCGTGACATGCCTTTCATCCTCCCTCATGCACTTCCTCCCAAACGGCCAGAGCCAGACATGTTGACGGCTCAGTGAAAATCAGACATCTGTCCTTTTTGAGGACTTTTCTCAGTCATCCAAAGGCAGGGATGACACGGGAACCAATGGACGGTGTCATTGGGAGGAAACCACAGGAGGACACAGGGTCTCTCAAGAAATGCCTGCTTGTTCTAACCACCTTTATCTCCATTTATTCCGTAGCACCGGTCTTACCTATTACTTAGACTATAGATACGCTGAAAGGTATCCTTGAATGGTCTGGAAGAATAGAGGCATCGGTCCCGGCTAATGGGCTTATTTGTGGGGAATGTCTGGAGGGGGATAGTGGGGGCAGTAGCTCTATTGTGTCTCCTATCACCAGGCCACATCGTTGGAGTGAGACGTAACCTGAGCCTCACATCCACCACTTCTACAACACAGGCAACAAGCAGCTGGGGCAGACAGGGGCCAGTGAAGCATACCCTGCCCACTGCTGTCCGCTTAAATAAGATATTACTCAGCGGAGTCCTGAGAACATTTTAAAAGGGTTAGTTCACCCGATTTATGAAAAACATATTTTCTCACTTAAGGGGTCAGTAGGGTTAAACTGACGCTCCGGTCAAATGATTTTTGATACCACCTCACTGTAGTGCAGTATTTATTAATACTGTCAAATTCCATGTTTTTGTTTTTTTTGTTTTTTGCAATAGCAATGTCCTTGAGTCCAAATGAACATCTGTGCAAAATTTAAAGAAACTCTTTCAAGGCAGTGCAGAGATACTGTATGAATGGAAATGGGACCTTCAAACCTATATACGAGTATTGTGCAGATGTATGGGCAGCACATACTGTATATGGAGGACAGTCATCTGGACATATAGACAAACCAATAACAAAATGCCTTTGGCCGCAGCTGCTGGCGTTAACATTACATTAACATTAACATGTGCTTGGTGTGATCAGACTGCAGGTGGATAGAGCTTTAAGAAGTGTGAACGTTCCCAAGTTGCACCGGAGGTAGATTTTGATTCAACTGGTCAAACCACCTCTGGAGAAAAGAAGTATAAATGCAAAATTGTGCAGAAATAATTATCGCATGAGGAGGGCGTCAGTCCTCGCATTATTCAAGACACCGCTGGATAGAGACAAGACAGACAACACAATAACGCAGTCTGGCGGATGGCTGCCATCTTGATCTGAACCTGAAATAATCCTGAAAATGGATGTTCCTGCTGTTTTTAAAAAAAAGTCCTTTTGGGTGAAGCCACAATAGACCGGCGATTCAACTCACAAATAACTTTCTACCTAATTTTAGTACTATGTAGATAAACCTCATTTTAAATGGGCAACTTTAAAAAAAAAAAAAACGCCACACTCACATTGGCCTCCCTCACACAAACTGAACTCACTGCACACTGTGTAACACTTCAGCAGTTTTTACCTGCATCTGCAGACTGAAGTCCTGTAGAGAGGTCGCCCACCTTAAACACCAGCACCGGCAGCCACAGCCAGATGCCCGTCCATGACTGGATGGGCAGCTGAAATTACCAATTAGTTTACCAATTGGCTGCAGCGGATTCGATTGGTTTGTAATTAATTCTAGTTACTGGCCCGTAGAGCAGGACGGATGGCGCCATGTCTTTGTCCCACTGACACACTATCCTACAGAGCTGGGCCTCAGGGGGGAGGCAGCGGACATCAATACAGGGCCCTGCAGCTACTGAGCCCTCCACCTTCTCCTCAACCCACACACACATACACATACGCACACATGCACACACACACACAAAAACGGAGACAGCCTGCTCGCCCTGCACACACTTAGACACACAATACCTTACACATAGTCAGCCTCTGATACGCAAACACACACAGACGTACCCCCTCGCAGCGCTCGGCTGATTCCGGATAAGGCGAAACCTCAACCGCCTGAGAAGGTGCTGACGACAAAAAAAGACAACAGAAATCTTGTGTTTCGAGACCCTGACCTCTTCAAAGCGTATGTGCGTGTGTTTGTGTGCGTGTGCGTGTTTGTGGGGTTGTACGTTATTGATATATAAAAGAGAGAAATGAAAAGAGAGAGACTTCAAATATTCATGCATTTACTCTAAAACTATCTGTGACACACTGAAAGTGCTGTCCCTGCCTTCTCAGCCAGGTGTGTGTGTGTGTGTGTGTGTGTGTGTGCCTGCGAGTGTGCGAGGGTGGCCCAGAGCGGAGGTCACATGGCTCACTGATACCTCCCACACTGAAGGTCAAGGCTTCTACACCCAGGAGCAGAGGAGGGAAGGTTGAAACAGATCAATGATCCAGATAAAAATACACTGCACCTCAGCCACTCTGCTTTATAAACACACACACACACATATTCACACACCCTCAACAAATGACTTAAATGCCACTACAAATGATCCTGGCCTCCTTTTTAATGAAAGTGATATCAGCGCGAGAGCCCACAGCAGTGGCGGCTGGCTTTTAGGATAACGATACAGTAATGGAAGACCATTAAAAGATCATAACAGCTTAAATGATGAGCTCTCTATTGTTGCTCTGGCCTAAACCTCCTGCAATTAAGCCACTGTTTGCACTCAATATAAAGGCGGACAGGTTGCGAGGTAAAGTTACCCCTGCTCATAACGGCACGACACCAACATCCACAGAGTGCGTTGGTCGAAGCAGTGTGCAGCGACAGAGAGAGTGCAGTGGGTGAGCGGGCGGCGGCGGCAGGCGGCGGCGGCCTCAGAGAGAGCGAGAGAGCAAGAGAGACAGGAAGAGGGAGAGAGAATCAGACAAGAGTGCAGCTCATGAAAGACGACAATGTGTGATTTATGTGAGCAGTGAGAGGAGTGGTAATTGGGAGTAAAGCTCCACAATGCTTTTAGTTAATGACAAGTCAACTAGTGAAAGATGTCCGCGCCACCACCACCACCACCACCACCACCCCCTCCCCCCACTTATCATGGACTCTGGTTAACAGTGGGAAGAGGCCAGTGCCGGTGAGCAGTCATCAGGTAATGAATGAGGAGCAACACGCTCAGGGAGGAGCTCTACAGAGGATGACGGGACAGTTTGTGATTGTTTATTGGAGGTTCCTTCATGGTCATGTGGGCAGTATGAAAAGTCAAATAACACCAGCAGGCAAACTGGTTGGACGGCGTAGGACACGAAACAAAGTACATAAGTGACAGTGTGTTCTGTTCCAGATGTTTTGTCAGTTGCTTATGTTTCCAACTGGGCAATCTATTTACACTTTTAACATAATGTCCTGCAAAATGTGGTCGCGTGACTAAGTGCGCTTGCGTCAGCTAAAAGAAACGGCTGCTGCATCTGAGAAAATGAATGAGCAAAGCATCTGATGTCACCACACTCATCATCATGGGCCATCAACAGCAGAGACAGATACAGAGTGAAATCACAGGCGGAAGCTACAAATCAATGCTGTTGGTGATTTTTCACCACACATCTGTTAACGGGGATAAAAAGTTACGAGTGAGCCCTTTTAGAGACACATTCATTTCATTCAGATCACAGGAGAGAACTTTGAGAACCCAGATGGGTTCGGAGACAAATTATGCAGATAGGGAGAAGTGACTTGTGTCCGATAATATTTGAAGTGACATTAATTAATGTGCTGTAGGAGGGTTTGATAAAAACGTATCTGTTCAGGTTTAAAGGGTTAATCCAAACAAATTCATTAAACATGAATACGGAGAGCGTCATTGAATATACTGACAGAGGCGTGACAGAGTTTATGTCAGTGAAATTTTTTACAATGATGCATTATTTTGTGTCATGAAGGTAAAGCTGTTAAATACAAAACCGCAAATATCTAGAATTAGAATGGTGGATTATTTTGTGATTTGCTGTCACTCATTTAATGTCCAGACAAATTTATGTAGATGAAGTTAAATATTTTAATTAAATAAATTTGGATATTTAAACATAATAGACTTTTTTTTCAATATCATGTAAACACACAACCAAGTGTAGACATGCAACATTATGACGCTCATCTTTGTGAATGGAAAAAAAGTCCTGCAAACATGTTATAACACAAAGAAAACCACAATCAATATAGCTTCAGTGTCATGACAAGAATCAAGCACAGCCAAGGTTAAATGCATCACATCAAACAATCGACTCGATGTTGAATAAGATGTCCCCATTCCAGCACGGCTGTATCAAAACTGCTCAAGCTTGCAAAACACACTGAGAGGGGACAGAGAGAGCGAGAGAGAGAGAGCGAGAGAGAGCGAGAGAGAGAGAGGAGGTTCAGGGTGCTCGGAGCACGCCTGCAGCAAACCTCCGTCAGATATTGTTTGTGTTTAGCAGTGGGCCACATGAAGAATTGATGAAGCTCTCAGGAACGGTGCTATCATCAGGACAGGAAAGAATCAGAGCATGGCAAACGCTGCATTTCTGCCTCCCCTGTGCAAAGCGCAAAACCCATGCCATTTATGAGAGGCATCCATTAGCCCTGGCCACAGGGCCCAAAAACTCCTGCATGCATCTGTGGTCACTGTGGTGAGAGGCACAGAGTGTGTGTGTGTGTGTGTGTGTGTGTGTGTGTGTGTGTCGGGAGGAAAGAAACCTTGATAAATAAAGGGAACAAACATGAGGATGAAGAAAAGTCAGATGAGCTATTAACTATTGTATTAGATTTTTTTTCTGAACACTCAGTCAAACATAGCCTCTGTGGATGAGTTCATAATATTTATATTATTGTATTAGATGTTGTATATGTTCTATGTCAAGAGGGTCGTCACTGGCGGCTTGTTGGAAATGCCAGATACATGTTGTGCATGCGGATTCGTGCATATGTTTGTTAAGTGCAGAGGGTGGGTGTGAGTGGCAGAGCAGAAGTACTGAGAAAGAACATTATTATAGGGACAGAGACATAAAGCACAAAGTGACAGAGAGGAGAAAGGACACAATGGAAGTAGAACACACACACACACACACACACACACACACACACACACACAGCTGATCTTCTTACACAGCCTTGGCTGTCTGTAGGCTAACCACAATCCTGCTCCCTGCAGTGCTGACCGCAAAGCAGTCAACAGAGGCTCACTGGGCCTTATCCTGCATGACACGCTGGTCGATAATCATGCACACCACCGCATAGCACAACACCACTGTAACTGTGATACCTGGGCCTGCCTGCCCGCCTGCATAACCACTCATGCCTGGATGAAGCCACACTCACACCAACAGCATTTTATTGTGTGGAAATAAGATTTTGCTTTTTGGCTTTTTTTTTTCAAACTCGTTATCATTCTAATGCATGTGCACTTGTGAGGTAGTGTGAAGACTGAACCAAATTGAATTAGTCCTGATAACGTGCTATATTTAAAACTGAACTAAGGTGCCTGGCAGCAAATAAAGGATGAATATATATATATATATATATATATATATATATATATAATTTTCATTTATATAATTTTCATTCACTCTTTTCATCCTATATATATATACACATTTAAGAAGGGAAAAGCTAAATAAATGTGAGGCTCAGCTAATCAGGTGCTGCCTTCTTCATCTTCCCCTGCTGTACTACAGTAAAATGTAACCTGTGCTGTCCTCAGTTTTACCATGGTGATAAAATGTCTGATGAACTGCCGACAAGCAACCTCGTGCAGCTCACAGTGCATCAAAGGCAAACTGTCACATAAAGGTGCTGATGCTGCTCTTGTCGTCCTACATCTGTGTGCACCTTCAAACCTACCATCAGCCCATCCCCATAAGAAAGTGTGTGAACATTGTCCGATGTATTATTTTTTTGAAACTGAAAAATAATCCAAATGAATTCATATAGTACAGTATATAGGGCATGGTTATATGGAGTCATGGATTCATGGTCTAAGTGTAGAACAAATGTAAATGTGGGCGTGAAAGATGTTTTCAGGAATGTCTGCAGTACTTTGTGTTTTATGTTTCTCAGACGAGTATTCAATGTTTTCGTGAATTTAACCAGGACACAGCTTAACGCAGACTCGAAAGAAATTCAACATTTTGAAATATATGATATTTGTCTGAGAGGGATTGATCATTCCCTGAGAGAGGAGGAAACAAAAGGTTTGTGGACGATGACTACAGAGACATGAGCCACGAAACTCATGAGCCAACAACTTTAGAAACTCAACAGCCCCATCTGCTGTTTGATTCGTGCACTGTCCTTGGGGTTCAACTTCACAGTGTCACAGTCACAGTGTGCATCCTGACAGTTGTGGTAAAGAATGATACACAGTGTTCAAAGCGAGAAAAGAGGTTGTTTGCTTGTTTGTGTGTGAGTTCAGTTTGCTTGGCACAAGCAGCACTGTTGTACATCAGATGTGTGTTATTCTTGTGTCTTCACTGAGTGACTCTTCAGAGGAGAGCTTGGTACAGGGAGAGACTTTTGACTTTCAATACGTGGTCACAATTAAAATTAATCAATTACAAAAAAACATAAGCTAAATTTAATTTAATTTTAAAACCTTTTGCTGAAGATCATTTTCCCTGGTGTAGTTTCAGCTGAAATCACAGTTCAGTTTATTTGAACTATCTCCAAGTATCTAGTCGACAAAGTTTAAATTCCTGCATGTATGGATACGATGGGGGGGGGGGGGGCACTTTAAGGTGGAACCTGACACTTTTAACCAGATTGTCAAACACCAGACCACTTTCCACTTTATTGCCTTTTAAACCTACACACACACACACACACACATACTCTGAACCTGCACAGCCTAACATGCCCACTACAGCTTGACTGTAGAACAAAAACAACAAAGTGAACGGCTGGAGCTGCTCTGTGGGTCTGTGGGTCTGGACCTGACTCCCCTTGTGGCCTGGATCAGAGGAGTGAACCCAGGCTGAATCTCTGTCCTCTGCCAGATGGATGAAACCACTTAGCAAATTAGCACTCTGTACCTCTAGGCTAGACAACACACACACACACACACACACACCATATGCAAAAAAACATTGTGAAAGCACAGGCTTGTGCCCACACATGCACACACAAGTAGCATGGGGTGGTAAGCGGCCAGGTCACGGGAAACGGGTTGGATGCGAAACACGCTGAGGCTGGAGTGAGGGACAGTGAGAGGAAAAGGAAGAAGTGAGAAAGACTTGAGAGAGGGGGGAGGGGTGATGACATGGGGAGACGGGATAAACGGGGTTAAAAAAAATCACAAGGAGAAGAGAGGAAGAGAGGAAGGAAAGTGAAGATGGAGAAAAGAGGACATGGGGGCAGTGGGAGAGGACAGGATTCGTCCCTCATTAGACGCCAGGTTGATAAGTGGGACACCAAAGTCCAGTTTGTTGAAGGGAGTATGTGAGGGGAGGGGGTCACCACCAATACACAATCAACCCCAATGTACAACCACATATCTCCCTCACACACAACCCTTTCATCACACACAATACTTCCACCAATGCCTAAACAATATAAACTCATGTACATGTACATACATAAGGCCGATCGCTGGCAATTATAAAACCACTGTATCAACAGAAACACAGGCGTGATCGCACTGTGACCTCTGGGCTCGTCAAATATTTATAACAGAGAGAGAGAGAGAGAGAGAGAGAGAGGCGGACAAACAAGACATGTGTGTCCATCCTGTTTCATCCCGGTGTCCAGAGAATCACAACAGGGACTAATGGACACATGAGGATTACACTGATGAGGGCAGGAGTTCTTAGCAGCAATAATGAGGATTAAGACCCCTAATAAATGTTTCATTTGGAGCCAGATGTAGATCAAACGTGAGAAAGGCCTCCCTGGGGTTAGAGTGATTCTTCCCTCCCTCCTCCTCCTCCTCCTCCTCCTCCTCCTCCTCCCCCTCTGCTCTCAGCTGTTGGTTTCCAGCCGTATTATGACAGACTCTACAGATTGTCTCACCACCAGCTACAGTCCCTGCCCTTATGCCGACACATCATTAGCTCCTCATCTGTCGGCTTCCTAACAGGTTCCCACTGATGAAGCCAAGCACTCACTTTTCCTGTTGTTTTCCTGCAGCAGGCAGCAGCAGTTCCTCTCTTTACCCTCTCACCTGAACATCCCCTCAGTCCCTCTCATCCTCTCTGTTTTCCCCTCATTTTTAGCTCCGTCCCTCTCTTCTCGCATCATCTCCTCCATCATGCTCTCAGCCTTCTCATCCACTTTCAACCTTTGCATCTCACTCCTCTCACCCACCTTCCTTCTCCTCCCCACACTCGTTCGCTCGAGTATCTGGGGACACTCAGGACTGGTACCAATGGTCAACATGGGATTAGCAAGAATGGAGGATGGAGAATGTGTGAAATCCATTCAAATCACACACTCTGCAGGTCAAAGTCTTTCTCTCTCTAACGCACACACACACACACACACACACACACAGACACACGCACACACACACACACACACACACACACACACACACGTGTCTTTGGCCTCACATGCACAATCTGCACACATGGGCCAGACCAAACTGCTGAGTCCAGGATAGGCACACAAAATCAATATAAATACTGCATGGGCTGTAGCTAACAATATCTATGTCAAATAAAATAAAATAAAATAAAATAAAATAAAATAAAATAAAATAAAATAAAATAAAATAAAATAAAATAAAATAAAATAAAATAAAATAAAAATTCAGAAAGTACATAAAAGATGCAGTGCTTAATGGCAGCGACAGTGACACCGGCTCTGGCAAATGGGCTGCGTGGCTGCATGTGTAACTCTATCTGTGGAGGGGGAATACAGCAGTGGTTGGGTAATGGAAAGGTCATTTAGCCAATCCCCCAGGTAGGGGGGCTGGTCTGACACGGCTCGTTTGTCACAGTTCAATAACTGCCACTCCAGGGGAGTGTGAGGGAGGGAGAGAGAAGGAGTGAGAGACGGGCAGGACGTGTGTGACTGCGCTCAGAGCCGAGCAGCACAGCTGATTCCCAGAGCCTCTCGCTCCATTAGAGGCCTCACAGCGACGGCCAGGCACTACAGACTCAGGCACTACAGACTCAGGCACTACAGACTCAGGCATTACAGACTCAGGCATTACAGACTCAGGCATTACAGACTCAGGCATTTCAGTGTGAAGACTTGTAGGCCCCGGCCTGGGAGGATTATATTCACTAACTGGTGGATGTCAGGTTTTCCCACATGGGAAAGCTGAATTGTTTCACCCTCTTGAACCCAGAGATGGCTCCTTCAAAAGGATGCTTAGCTGTTATCCATGGCCTCTGATCAAGCAGAGTGTAAAGCAGAGTGAGTTTAGCTGCAGATTTAAGATCGAGACTGATCTTTTCCAAAAGTACACATTTTGAAAAAAAGAAGTTTACAAAAAGGTAAACTTGCAAATAAAAGAGAAATAATAAACAATTATCTATCAATATTTAAATATGACTCCTTTAGAGCCTAAAAAAAAATCTATGCCTGCCACAAAAAATAAAAAGTCCTAATAGATTTCTCTATTTCCTTTTTCTCTCAACCGTTTAAACGTCGCACAATTTTGTCGCTGAATTTAAAAACTCTTTGGATTATTTGGGGAAAATTACTAGCACGACAATAAAACTGTTTTTATTAAATCAAGAAGAGTTGGTGTTTGGGGTCTGTGGTTTTACCGGGACAAAGATATTACCCTAAAATATCAAATAAACCAATATATTTTTAAAATCTGTCCAATCAAATGATCAAACATTTGTCCAGGTGATACAATATCTGCTGGATTCTAGCTCATAATAAAGTTTTGCATAATAACACAGTGAATAAAATAGGCCATTGTTCCCAGTTGGCCGTATTGATTGGTTCAGTCTCTTTAACGTGTCGCTGGCTGTGTGACAGAATCATCCCCGGCTTTGTGAGAGAGCCAAAGATTTTCACACGTCTCATCGAGCGACTGGTGAGAGACACCACAGTCTGTCCTCCTCCTCCTCACTTTGAGAATCAATAATGTGCCTCTGTGTGCTCATTCACGTGTCTCCGTGTCCTCACTGAGACATGCCTGAGGGACAGACTGGTATTCATCTCAGCCGGATGGAGAGATTCTGGGTTTCATGTCTGACCCCTGCCTGCATGGACGTTAAGGCCCACCAGCTCTGCGTGATGGGAGAGTTTGATCTGCGTGTTGAAAATGATTTAGTAAGGTCTTTGTCTCCCTCTTGAGGTCAGCATAGTACGGCGCAAAACAACTGTTGAGTGAAAACGATTGATGACGATGAGGCTACCAAAATATTTCGAGATGCTGTTAAAAATGTGATTTACACAAAAATGCAATGGACATTGCAATTTAATTTGCTCTACATGCCTAATGCTATATAACTATTATTATATAACCAGTCGAATATTATAATTTACAGTGAATGCTGCTAATGTTACTGGACTTTTTCTAATCAAAATAAAATTTAGAGTGTGCTAACATATTAATAATATCATTAGATGGAACCCTGGATCTTCACCCATCAGTGGCAGTCAGTACTAAACATAGATGACAGTGACACTACATTGCACATACAGGTATGTGTGTGTTTGTTATTGTAGACGACCAAAACAAGTTTCTTCCTCAGTGTACAAATCTGACCTACAGCTAACAAATTACATCAGCACACACACACACATGCACACACTCCATTATCTGAGCAGTCACATGTAAACAATGTGTCTGACGAACCACACAAAGAACATGTAAAGAAAAAAGAACATCAAATGATAGTGAAACAGAGACTGTTTCATAAATGGGCTGAGCTGCCTGTGGTCAGTGACATCATGGGACAGAAGCTCTTCCTCATTCAAGATGACTAACTGACACTCGGTCCACTCAGTTTTAAACACAGCTCACTTGGTTGAGTATCACCTGCCGTACAACAACTTTATTCAAATTGTCAGTGATTACCATTAAAAAAAAAAAGTCCTGTCAAAGAAGTTCACTTAGAGGAAAGCAACTGAGTTCAGTTCCAGGAAGTAACAACTGAGATGGCAGAGTGGATGTTTAAAAATGCCTTCTGGGTAAGTTTGCTTTGTAATCTCATGCTGAATGAAGTTGGACGAAAAATGTAGAGCTCACTGGAATTGAATGCAACATTTTATCTTATTTGCTGAATTAGCAGATTAAATAAACTACATTCTAATGATCCATTATGCACAGAACTTCAAATATGGACAAAACACATGTGAGGCTGTTTTCTATATTTATATGACTTTCAGGTGAATGTAAATGTGATATAATAAACTGGTGGCAGAGTAGATGTAAAATTTGAGGTTTTAAAGAATGAAATACATTGAGTTCATGAGTTCTGGCAATTGTGCCTCACTCTCAACAAAGCACTAGTGACCCTTACAGTTTTTACAAAGTTCTCCCTTAAAGTGTAAGCTATTGTATGTAATGTGTTCATTAGCCACGCTGCACATAGGTAATCTTATCTATCTGCTGTACACAAAAGAGCAGTTCAGTGAAGACGTTTTCGTTGCCTTGATGTACACAACTATTTCTGTGAATATAGTTCTGCATTTTAACACATATCGAGCCTTGGACTGACACAAGGGCATGTTGCAAATGTTGTTGAGCAATATCATGCATTGCAGAATTAGCTTTCTCTCTGTCTTCTCAATGCAGGGGTCCGACTTCACTTCTCATGCTGGATATGAGGCTATGATCCAACGGTTACTAGATGGAAGGCAAATGTGCAAAGATGTGGAGGAGCTCCTAAAGATGAGGTGGCTTCAGTTTAAACAATATTTCAGGGTGGAAACCATATAAAATGTACATACCTAATGTCTATGTTTGTGGTGAGATGAATACCATCAGCACTCACCAAGCCCGCTTCCACAGCAGTTTTTAACCAGCCACTGTCAGGCTAATGGCACAGGACATTAAAGAGGGAAAATACCTCACTCCACAACCCAGACAGTGAACAATGAATCCCTCTTACACCACCTCAAAACTACTTATGTGCAATGTATCCACCTCAGGTCAAATCCATTTCTGTGCGTAAATTTCTGTTTTCATCATTGCCTTTTTTTATATTGCTTATTTGTGTATTAAGTGTAGTGTATATATTTATGTATACATTTGCAATAAACTCTATTATATTCTATTCGTTATATGATATGGTTTTTCAAATACTTGTGATGTCTAAAGATTCTAAAGCCTGATGTGTCTGTTCATAATGCACAGGGCTCTAGCAGAGGAGAAGTATGGAAAGGACCTGGTAAATATTGCTCGCAAAGCTGGAGGATACAATGAGATCAGGTAAAAGCAATGATTTGTTGAAAGTAAACTTGCTATGACATTAATTCAATACAGTATAGTACATTTATACAGTTGGTATTAAAGCATGACATTTTGGTAAAAAAAAAACTATGCTGTTAAAGGAGATTTAAATGCTCTTCAAAATAGCTGGACTCTTATGTGTATATATATATATTCTTTTTAGAGACAACACAGCTCTATAAAGAGAAAAGAGAAGGACTGACTGTGTGTGTGTGTGTGTGTGTGTTAGCCACACACTGCAGGAGTGTGTTTTGGGTCATTAACTGTTTCCTGCAACCACTAGTTCTGTTAATGTAGTCACCTGTCAGACACAATTGTCGAATTCTTTAAGGAAAGACTTTCTGTTGGAGAGTTTGAATCTCTGTCTTGAACAATGAGCCACAGTGAAATGTCTTGTGTCTTTTTTGGTGTGTTGCCCAAACTGGTCTTGTCCACACTGTGTCACCAGCAGCTAGACAGTTAACTTGTATTAAGCCCTTGTGTGACTGTGTCATCATGTCATCATAGAAAGAAATAGGAAGACGCATTTTTAAAAAAATAACATGCTGACTCTGAACTGACCTAAAAATGCTGACCGCAACAATTTTTGTTTCTAACATGCACAAATAATCTGCCTCTGTGCATTGTAGAAAACAGGCCAATTGCAGCCATTGATCGCTTATCTTACACACGTTTTATTTTTCTAGCACCATGAGAGCATCTTTCGACCAAATGAAGACACGTGAGTTCCTCCAGTCATCTGCTACACGGATTAACCATGACATACTGCTGTTGCCTGTTCTTATCTGTGATCATATATGAACGTTTCCATTTGCTTGTTTGTTGCTTTTTCTATGGCTGCAGAAATTGAGACCATTGGCAACTTTCACATCCAACTTTCTGATATACTGAAAGAGGAGGTGAAAAAGATTGAGACTTTCAGAGAACGCCAGAAAGAGCAGAGGAAGAAGGTAATGGGACATTCACGTTGCTTAGCAACAACTATTGTACATAGGGCAGTGGTTTTCAACCACTGTGCCGTGGCACACCAGTGTGCCATGAGCGATCGTCAGCTATGCCGTGGGAAATTGTCCAATTTCACTTAATTGGTCAAAAAAATATTTTGTCACTGCAAATGACTGTTTGTGTCTGTGTTATGGCCCCAGGGCCAGGGCTGTATGTTGTCAGACGTATTGATGACATGTCTGCAGACACTGAAAGTGTTGTTTTGGAAACTTTTTGTAACATTTTCTAACTTTTTTGATTGCTAGAGTGCCACGGGATTTAATGTAAAAAATGTGCTGTGGCTCAAAAAAGGTTGAAAAACACTGACATAGGGCATAGGTTTTGATTCTCCTGGTGACTATGACCGGCCCGGTCTGATTTCTTTCTCTAGCTTTATGCAAGTCAGGAAATTGACATTCAGTACATTAAAAGATCATAGAGCCTGAAATCTTTCAATTTCTATAGTTTGAAAGCATCATGGAGAAGGTTCAGAAGAAAAAGATTTCTATGTTCAAGAAGACCATGGAGGTAGGAAAACAGCCACTGATGGTAACATTTTGAACAGAATGTTACATTTACTCCAAAACCCAAACATTTATGCACTGTGAAAAAGTGAAGCATTGCATATTGTGCTGGCACTTTGCATGTTTCATGGTCCTTGGTAGAACTCTACAGATCTTGCTTTCTGTTTCTTATTCTCAGTCAAAGCGGAACTATGAGCTGCGATGCAAAGAGGCCGATGAGGCCGAAGAGGATGCTGAGAAGGCCACCACAACATCCAAAAACCCAGAGAAGGTACATTCAACATATGAACAACCTGAAAGTAATTTTACACTAGAGAATAAAAGGAACACATTGGCTTCACCACAAAAATGACCAGCACTTCCAGTAAGGAGGAAATGAAATATGTTCATGCACTTATGTGACTGTCAATGTGGCATCTATCATCTCTTTATAGGATATTCATGTATACGTAGTTCCCCAAATGCCACAGATTATTTTCAAGCCTCTATATGTTCAAGAAGGCTGCTAGAATAACATTTCAAGGTGAAACCTATGAGAGTGGCTGTGTTTTGTGATCAGACTGACACATTCTATTTGTTTCACAGCTACGTCAAAGAGCCAGGCAATGTAGACTGACAGCCAGAGAAGCAGGTATGACCCAGAGCTACTGATGTGTTTCTTTATGACATTTGTCATCGCCGCATTGCTTCATTCATGACAATAACACAACATAACATACTCCGGCAGAGAAAGTGTATTTCACCAACACGGTTCAGCTGGAAGGTGTTCGACAGGACTGGGAGGAAACACATCAAAGCACGTGTGAGGTACCGTGGGCCACAACTCCCATTACCTGCAATGCTGGCCACAGCCTCAGATTAGAGCGTCCACATCTCTTTTACATGCACACAAGGTTTTTTTTTAATCCCTCGCAAACACTTACTATTACTGACCAGTGAGGAAGTTCACTTTGTAGCATGACTGTTAACTGTTAACTGAGGAAACAGTGACATCATTGCAGACACCGGTTACTGGTGTTTGCCTTGGGGTGGTGGAGTAGAAACCAACTGTGTGATGTGACGTGTAGGTGTTCCAGCAAATGGAGGGAGATCGGATCAGCAGGCTGAGGTGTGCTCTCTGGGACCACTGCAACCATTTCTCCCTGCAGTGTGTCAGAGACGATGAGGTAATCTCATTATACACATTTACCTACAAGAGCAACACCAGATTTGATCACTACCATGATGGTGCAGTAGAAGTGGGTTGGTAGTTACCAGTCACTATGCAGTTGTATTGCTGTGGTCCAATAATGTCACGATGTAGGATCATTGAACAGGATATTTTGGACTGTGCTATTTTGCCCACCAAACTTATATGCTGACTATGTAGCTTATTCATACACATGGCCAGTCCTGATCTCATGTTGATTGTCTCCTGTTTAAAAAATCAGTTTTACGAGGAGGTGAGGAAGCAACTGGAGCAGTGTGACATCACCATGGACAACAAGTGTTTCATAGAGACAAAAAGCACAGGGTTCAGGCCTCCAGGTGAGTCCTGACTGCCCTGTCCACTTCAGCGTAAATGGTTCCCTCGACAGGAGAAGGGGGGGGTGGGGGTGCGAGAGCAACACGATGGGTTTAGAGCGATAACGACTAACCTTTCTGATTCCGTGGGGCCAGAGAACAATACTCACTTCTCGGGACCATCTTCTCCTTGTCCTCTCACAGAGCCCATTGTGTTTGAGAGCTACTACAAGACGTCCGGACACAGCAACGGCCAAGCTCCTGTCACAAGAAGAGGGGAACACATGAGGAGGTATGATTCAAAAAGCCTTGAGGAAAGAAACAGCAGGAGACAGCACTGTAAGTGAGGCCTGCCAGGCGTGTTAGGACAACCAGTGTGACTACTGCACTCCTGTTATAGCAGTCAGATAATGCTGTCTCCTCCTGGTTCATCTTTTGTGGAACCTTCTTCTAATCTGACCCCTTTAAAACATATACCATTATAATCAAACATGTGTCACCTCAACCCCTGTGTGGCAGCTCAGTGAACATCAGCGTCAACACTCCTGAATACTCACGATCATCAGTGACATCTTCTGGTGAATGTAAGCATTACAGTCACTCACTTATTCAACATCATCATGCATTCATTTAAGTTTGAATAAAATGTAGGGCTGCAACTAACGATTATTTTTGTAGTCGACTAATCTATAATCTAATTTTTCGATTAGTCAACGATTATCGATTATTTATTTGCTACGTTTCCCGTTTTTAACAAAGTTGGGACTTAATTGGATTTCATTGAAAACCGGTGTATCTTTATGTGTATTGAGCTTTGTGACAAGTATTATAGGCAACTTGTCCACTAGTGATGCATATAATAGTATCATAGTAAAGACGCATATTTTTTTCAAATGGGGCTTAACCGGAGGTTTCAGTCACTGAAAATGACGTTAACGTTACTTTGTAAACTCCGGGTGTTCCTCAGACACGTGAAAAGGTGAAACACAGTTTTAGCACCGTAACATGACGGTCGTCGTCGGCTTTAGATATCCTGGTACGTGTAAACGAAATTAACATCATCTTTTAAGAACGGGGCCTTAAAGTAGCCTGGCTATTGTTACTTTATACTGAGAGATGCATTTTTGAAAGGTAGGCTAAAAAAAAGAGAACAACTTACCCATCCGGGACTTTGGATGCCAAAACTCCCGATAGTGCACTTGACGTGTTTATTTTCCCGACAATACTCCCAGACTTTAAACATTCGCGGTCTCGCGCTAACATAACTATGCGCCTCTGCTTCAGCCATCGTTGCTACTGCATCGACTTTGCTATTGCTATTGAACTTCTTCAGTGTTTAGTTCAATATGGACGCAGGTGGTGCAGGCTATTGCCCTTTACGTTTCCGGTGGTGCATCGCAACTTTATTTGCATGTATTCTAATGAATTGAATGGCGTTCATCATGTTGCTTAAAATAATATACGACTAGACGACCACAAAATTTCTGGTCGACCACATTTAATAGTCGACGTCGTCGACGAATCGTTGCAGCCCTAATAAAATGTATAACAAAGTACGTATCTTGTCGGTTTTTATAACATCATATGGATTTAAATGCATTCACAGATTACAATATGAGATACAAGATTAATTTAACAAGATATAAAGAAAAGCTCACTTTTTCCAAATTATTGCACATGTTTGTAAAACATATCAGAATCTGATTCAGTTTTGTAATAGTAAGTCTAAATGAAGACACATTCCTATATTTAAACGGCAATGTGCCGTTTGCAAAGTGGTATGCTTTAATCTGTAAACAAGGACTAACATTCGACATTTGCAACTGTCTGCCTCAGTTGAGATGTCAAGCAGAGGATATGCACCTCTCACAGGCCACCAGCAAGACACATCGCTGGGCACATTTACAGCTGATGAAGAGAACTACATTGTGCTTTATGCATACACATCACAGGTGACCATTCTTGCATCATTTTAATTATCTATCTGCTATTTACTGAATCCTAACTGTACAAGAATATATAATAATTAGGTATTTGTGTTACTTGCCACTAACTTGCCTTTGTTCACATTAACTGGACAGGAAGAGGATGAACTGTCTGTGAGAAGAGGGGAGGTGGTCCAGGTGCTGGAGCGAGGAGAGGATGGTTGGTGGACAGTGGAGAGAGATGGACTGACTGGACTGGTGCCAGGAAACTATCTGGGGAAACTCTGAGCACACACACGCATACACCTGTAACCCCCCATTACCAACACACCACGAAAAAAACGCGCGGACAGAACCACAAACAAATTAAACATCTCTGTACACCAAATCACATGCATGCATATATCCACATACAGTATACATTCCTACTGTCACATTTGCAAACATGCATACATGAATATAAAAACACACATTGTACGTCACCCATGAACTACACAAAGCAAGTCTTTGACACATTTCCTGTTTAAACGCTTTACAAACTCAGCTACTGCCTAAACTGATTTCCTGATCTGTAAAATGTATAAACTTGTTTAGATTAAGTGAATTAGTCAAATGGTTTGATTGTAACTGTGTTTAAAGTGAAACTCTGCTACCTCATGTGCTCTGTGGCTGGGATTCATATTGCCTTCACTTGCTATAATCAGAATAATGGGAGAATCATCATTTACAATGGAGATCTGCATACAAAGTATGTAGATATGTATGTAGGTATGGTTTCAGTTTTAAGATACTTTCACAGGTGAATAAAATGGCTGTAAAACAGTCAGGTTAAAATGTTTGCGTTTATTTGCCCCCTCCCTGTTCTTCAGTCTATACACAATGTTGTCTTTTTCTTTCCACCACTTATGTCTTTTTTTTCACCAAATATCTATGAATCAACTTAACAGCTCAAAAATATGAAAACAGAGCTCAGTTTCACAAAAATGTATAAAACAATGTCCCATACTTCTTTATAGCAGGTTAATATCTATCAAACTAAACAGAAAGAATTCTCTGGCTATAACAAACGGAATCAACACATAAACTGAATCGACACATACACAAGCCTTCAGGTAACACTGATAAAACTACACTGGAGCGTAAATTCACCATTTATATATTAGCAATGCTTCACTAGTGAAGCCAGATTCAGAGAACAGTCACACCAAAACCAAGTGTGCATCATTTACAACCTGAATATTTGTGAATCTGAAGAGCTCATTCACCATTAATGCCAAAATGCTGCACAAACAGAAAATGCCAGAGAGATGTTCTTTCTATGGTAAAAAGTTATTCCAGGTACTGGCAATAAAGTATGTGACCTTTTCTAGATCTTAGAGTTTAACAACTGCAAAATATCTCCAGAGCTCCAGCCGTAGTGCAAACGAGCCAACAAGGAAATACATCCCATGCAACACTCCCAATCATATTTCACACAGCAGCTCCAAGTTACCTCTCATCACCCTCACTGGATAAGTGCCCAAACTTTACAAAGTCACAATAAAGAGAAATCAACATCACCAATGTCAATTAGCCATACACAACGTTGGCTTTTGCAAGTATTTCATTATTTGTGAAGGGGAAAAAAAGAATGTTTAAAACAACACCAACTTGTAATAAATAAATGACTGGTTTCACCTTGAAGCCCCGCCCACCCAAACCATGTCAACAGTGTTCGCTACTTTATCATGAGTTGTGCAAGGTGTGCTTGAGCTTATTTAACTACAGCTGAAATCTACTGTGGACATGTCCGATGAAGCTCCTCCTGACTTTCGGAGTGCTTCGCTGGCTGGCTGCCTTCATGCATAGCTGTTGGTTGTGACCAGCAGCTCATACGCTGGGTCATGACTCCTCCTGCACAGCACCACACAGGCGCAGAGCATTCCCAGCATCTACAGGCACACAGGACAGGATTGAAAGAGAAGCCATTAATAAAGTCATTATGACCTTCTGCAAATTTGACACAAAGGTCATCAAAAAGGAAGAGCTAATGGTCAGTGCTTTTCTCACTAAATGGGAACAGAACCTTTTTTGGTGAATTTGCATTCAGCTTTGCACTAAACAACGAGCATCCTGACCTCTATGATCTCTGAGGACAACCACGCTGAATAAGAGAACTGCATATGAGAGCGTATTATATACAATGACTGGCCAAGCTGTCTTTGTAACTACTGCGGGAGCAGGGTTTTCCACTCAGCAGCGACCATGTTGAGCAGACGCATGTACTACACAGCGAGCTAAAAATACATTTGGTTCATCTTGAGGTCAACAAAGGAAGCAGTGGTTAACAAAACATCATCGCCGTTTTGCATAAAAGCAATGTGTTCAGCAGCAGACCATATGTTTTAGAGCAGAGTGCAGACTGATTCTGAGGAGATAGGACGAAGTTATTGAAACTTTAAGGTTGAAATGTAACAGTGAGGCTGCCAATAAAACCTGTCTTACCTGTATAGATGCAAAAGTTAATGCTGCCCATATGACATACATCATGATTTCTTTTAACTTCTTCACAACAAGAGCTTCACAACCCTAAGATGCAAAATAAACAACATTAAGAGCTTCTCAGTCATAAAACTGCACAAGAAATAATGCTGGAGAGTAATTATTTGAAGAAAGCTTGTGTGCCTTTAACTTATAATTCAGATGTCATTCCATGGTTATCCCAATGGCACCCCTATGCTTAAGCATGCTGTGTGTACCTCTTGGTAGAGATCTGCTGGTCGAGAGAGAGTGCCAGTGCAGTTACTGATGCCGGGTTGACAGCAGCTGACTGGCACACTGTTGTTCTTGGATTCTTTAAACCAGCGAGTGTTCTTCCAGTCAGAATAGTTGTGAATGCCACAGCAGTGAAGCTAACAGGAGAGGGAAGCAGAGTCACAATCTTAAGAGTCTGGATTTTTAAATTTGTTCTGATACACAAAGACATGTGAAAAGGTAAAAATATGAAGATTCACTGGTTCAAACTATTTAAATCATATTCAAAGAGAACTTTCCCCCCTCACCTGCTTCTGCACATAGTCAATAGCACGGCTGGGAGCATCAGTGTTGGTGCCATTGTACTTGTTGTAAACCTTCTGGATGGAGTGATTCACCTCATCCTCTACCTGACACAAAAACACAATTACTTTTATTATCCCTGTTCAGTAACTAGGGCTGAATACAGATTTTGCGACACGTTGTGGTTCAAGAAGTTCAGTAACAGCACTAAATCACATCAGATTAAGCCAAAAAGCATGTGACATGATTCTACCAAGATATAGTGCTGCTTGTGATTTGTTGTCAAATGTAACATAAGACAAATTTGTTGTAAAGACATGGAGCCAAAACACTGAGAGAGGGATCACATGTGTGTGCATATGCAACATATAGTAGATGTAAAATGTCAACAAGATCAAAAGTGTGGCGCTACTTTTCTAGTAAGGCAGTGTTTACCTTTGCCCTGTATATGTATCCCAGCACCACCACCACACATTCCGTTACAAACACCAGCAGGAGAATGGCAGCAAACTGAAATAACAGACACATTGTTAAAAGACACATTCGTAAGGTGAGATGAAAGTAAAGTGTTAAAAATCCTCCTTATTTTTCAGTGATCTTGTAAACATGATCCCCTGTCCTGTGTAAACATGCATTGTCTTTGAGTGAAAGACATGATAAATATCATCCGCATTTCAGACTGCTGATGCAAGTCAAAGTCATCGAGACTCACAGTTGCCAGACCACAGGAGCTTTCACGTATTGTTGCACAGCAGCCAATCAGGCCGATGATGAAGAGAAGCGTCCCCACGGCTATGATAATGACAGCAGGGATCAGAGTGTACACGTCTTCAAAGAAGTGGTCGTAGTCGTCATATGTGATAAACACATAGGCTCCGATGTAGCATAAAATTCCAGCTGCAGCCTGCACATAGAAACAGAGAGAGGATGTCTTCACATGAAGACAGAGAGAGGGAAGCCCTGCACTATCTGTCTCACATTATCTATCTTATCTCACATGACATGTATCAACTGTAAACTACACCTCAAAACAAATGTTCTTGTTTCTATTTCTTTGTGATTCAGCTGAATGGTGTGTTAGTGTTTGTGATAACTGTGCAGGTGTAAGTCCTGTACATACATGTGTACTGCAGTGTACGGTGACGTGCATCTTGTTTCCTCTTTATATTCAATACTACTAGCATGGTTTGCCAGTAATGTATGTTTGAACTGTGGTCAAGCAAAACAAACAAACAAAATGACATTTATGATACGTTAGAAAAAAGAAATATTAAACAACATATGTTTAGCTTCATGTGAAGCCTCAGAGCTACACAAACATGAACCGGAGAACTTAGACATACTGATGATGTGTTTACACTAAACTACACATACATGATGAGTCAGTCTGTTGATATGATGATGACACATGCAGCGACGCTACCTGCCGCATAACGTCATAGCTACAACATGTGGGCGGCAGCTATCGGCAGCTACCGACGTGTTACTGTCAGTCGGTGTATCACACTACACACAGAAACAACACAGCGTCCGTGGACAGTCGCTCACGGCCACGCCGCGGTCCGCAGCGCGTCTCTGGCGCAGTGTGCTAGCTTGCTAACGCTCTGTCCGCCCCTCACCGGCCTGACAGGGATGCTGCTGCAGCACACTGCTCCAACATCTGTCGCTTTCTTACCCAAAATATCAGATTGAGAAAAACCAAGACGGTTTTCGACGACGTGATTCCACACTGTCCCATTGTAGCGTCACTCACACGGAACAACGTCTCGGTCTGTGGCTGTGTGTGAATTAACAGATGCACCTGCACCTCTGCTGCTATAATAATAAAATGGCCTCGGAGGTCCGGCCCCGCTGTGCGGACTTGCTCTGCGCTCAACCAATGAAATGGCCGCAAAGAGAAAGACAAAGGTCACGTGCTCGGATGACATCATCGTTCAAAACAAAGCGGTGTGATGGAGGACAGACAACATCTGTGTTAGTATGTTACTCAGTATCACTCACTGTCAGTGCAACGCACTCCACTGTTGTTTTAGCTTTATTTGTACATCATAAAATACACGTACGTCACCATTAATACAAATATTTGTTGATTATTTCTCATTGGCAGGACATGCGTTTATACACTCTTGTCGGGCATCAGTCCGACAAGAGTTAAAAATAATTGTTGCATAATACCTGAACACCCATCTTATGAAGAAACTGTATTTTGGGTTCTATTGAAAGACGAATGGCAGACAGAATCATGATAGGGAGTTACTTTAATACGTGTATGTGTGGTGTTTATGCCAGAGGGTGGCAGTGTATGGTCGCTACTTTAACACTGGCATAAAATTTGTATAGAGTAGTACACATAATGACTACATACTCTTCTCTCATTTTGCCTCTGAGGCCTGAATAGATATTTATATACACACTACACCTGCACAGTCTCTTCACAAAAGTGAAAGAAGACACGTAATGTCCACCCACTGTCTTCACTTAAAACCCCTGAAACCTATGGGACGTGTGCATTTTCTGTGAGCACAAGATGGATTACTCAATCGAAAGCTGGTGACCTTTGAGGCATTAATCAATAATGACTTGGACTGATGCCCGAAGCCTTGTGTTTTATTAGTTAAAGCAGGCCACATTTGTCTCTGTCGGCATTTAGAGTTCAAACTGAACTAAAGTCAAACTCGCACTCATGCAGAAGCTAAGGCTTCCTCTGTTGACACAGCATTCATTCCTCTGTGTGAATTATGCATCAAACTACGCTCAGGGCTATAATTACTGACCCAGGACAATATACAACAAAGAAACAAAAACAAATACTAAAAGTGCATGTGATTTAGGTTCATGACATGTTGCCCTCCACTGTGGATACGTCTGTGGTCATGTTAAAGTTTGTACATTAACTACACACAATAGCATGAAAGGTGATGCTTATTGTTCTATGAAGTGCTTACTTGCTGATTAGGTAGAATAGTTTTTTACATGTAAAATAAAATCAGTTACTTAACTTTTATATTAAACAAACTTTCCACTGAGATCATGTCCATGTTGGGGAGGTATTCAGTATTTATTTATAGTTATAGTTATAGTTATAGTTATAGTTATATTTATAGTTATAGTTATATTGTAGAAAGACTGATTCCCTGTCATCTGAATAACAACACTTCAAATTCCTTTACAACCAACAGTACCACATAAGAACACAGACTCAAGTACCATTCAATAACTCATGTTAATGTTAATTTAAACATGAAGAAATAAATACGCCATTTACTCACAGGGAGAAGTAAATTGTCACAGCATTAATATAAGACAACAAACTATAATTTGAATCACCACAGCGTAGCCTTTCGGAATGTCACAAGGTGAATCATTAAGACTTCCAGTGAACATTTGCTGATAATTGTTTGTATCTGCCTTTCTTTTGCTCCAAGAGTTGGTGTTGCAGATTCCACATTCTTACAACATAAGCCTAAAGAAATACTTAATGGTATGTTCTTATTTGATTGCACTACAACATACAGAACATATCAGTACTACACACATGATCCAGTAATATAGACTCTTATGCCACTTTAACTTTTCACGTTTAATTATTTAAATCTGATCACACAAATGTCAGATCATTGTATTCTCAAACCTGGATGACAGTTAGATACTGTGCGTAGTGATAAATCAGCGTATTGAGGCCTCCATTACAGGCTACAGTACACTTCAGTTGCCTCATAGATTCTTCTCCTAATCATCCATAGCTCCACACCTTCCCGTCTCACTGATATGGGTGAATGCATAAATTATGACAGATAAATCTGTGAAGGAATAACAGTTTTCATTTCCTGAGATTTAGAGGTTAAACTATTTATCATTGATTTAATCAGCTCCTGCTAATTTAAAGACACAGAGGTGCTCATTTGTGTATGTCAACAGAAAGAGGAACTAGTAGACAACGCTGAGCCGGATTAAATATAAAGGAACAAAACATTAATGAGCAGTAGAGTAAACGCAATAATAAACAGAGAGGACACAGATGTTAAATTAGATCTCTCATTCACCCAGGAGGGAGGAAGCATATATCATGGGAGATCTATTCATGCTCAAATTGTAAAGAGTCATCGTCGTGCTAACACTTTGCAACATGTTTGGATACGCAGTTGTAAGTCACGAGAGGGGAGTTAAATCCACTCATTCACACAGCAGACTTTAATTGATAATTGTTCTTTCAACACACTCAATTGGACTGTGCAACAGATTAACATGCAGTTAACCATGTAGATATTTCTAATTAATTAATAAAGACAAGTGTCTGTGGGTGGAGATGAAATCTCTCCCAGCAGTCAAACACATCCCGCACATCTGTGCAACAGCTGCGGCCTCCTCATTGCTGTACAATACGATATCTGTCTTAGCTCTCTATAAACGTGTTTGAGACCAATGTACATGTTTGTACTTTGAATCAAAAAGAACATTTTAACAAACAGGATCACTGAATATGAGTTTAAGTTCCTCGGCTGAGCTTGGAAATCAAGTTCGGATGCTTTTTAGTGACACACATTCTTTTGTAGCCAGCTTATTTGTGAAATTGTGCCCAATTTTCTAAACTACTAACCTACTTGTGTACAATTTTGGTTACCATTTCACTGTCCTTGAGGCTGTTGTTTGACAAAATAACTGCAGGTTATTTTGGCTGTTTTGAGAATACAAAATATTTGAAACACTTACAGTGTCCAGATGAAGTTAACGTTATTTTCTTTCAAAAATTTTGGGTTAACAAAAAACAATACATGTCACATCAGGCAGCTAATCACCATAAACTGACAACAGGTTGTTTTTTTTTTACTGAGTGTTTAATGTGTAACTTACTGGGCTGAAATTATGAAGTTGTGTTCCTCTTGAAACTACGTAGGCAGATATCTACACAACTCTCATCTCTCTCCCCAACATCAGCCCTCACATCACTGAGGACTCTTTCTGGTGCTCAGTCTGCATACCTCAACAATGATGTGAAGCAATAGATGAGGTACTGTGGGGGAGACATTGAAATAACTGTAGCCTACCCGTTTATGATACATAGAGAGATTAGCCCAAGGCAATGTAGCTGGGCCATCTCACCAGTATTGATTGTGAGAAAAGAGTATTCCCTCATGTAAAAGACAAGAAAAGTATAAAATATATCGATTTTATGTTGAAATGTTTATGAAGCCAGACAGAGTGATTTATATAAGCTGCCCACGTGTGTGTTATTATGGACATGTTTTATGAGCCAAATATTCTTGCTGAGTTATCACTTGACTGTTATTGTTGGGCCTATAAATAAGTATAGGTGGCAGGATGCTGTAGAGGAAACAAGGGGGGGTAACAATATTAAAGTTTCCATACTGTGAAGTCTTAAATATATGGCTATAATTCCTGCAGCTGTCTGCACGAGGTGGAGCTTTGTATCTTGTCGAGGCTACAATTAAACGAGAGACAGTGATCTGACTCACTTAAGGCACACGACAATGGAATTTTTCTACAGTCTTTTTTCTACATAGTGAGACTTGAGTGTAACAAAAAGTTACACAAGCTGAAATGCATCTGTCACAGGTCAAACACAGAGCAGTGCAAATAATCATTTTATTCAATATAAATAGTTTCAATCGACAAGACAATGTGAAATATTATCATCAAAATAGACTGAACAACAAACAAACAAACAAACTAAATAATAACATGTATTGTATTGCAAATGGCAGAGAAGCTGTTGTAGGAGCCGGTGAGAGTGACAGCAGATTACAATCATGATGAGCAGGAGGCTGTTCTCTGTGTCTAAAGGATCTCCTGGATCCCGGGAGGTCAGATGTTCTTTCATCTTCTCTATCACTTTCTGCTTAGGATGTAGCTTTCTAAAATCTTTGCCAACAACTCCGCCTCCTAAAATAGAGAGTCAATAACATGAGATGATACAGAGTGGCCACTTCAGTCAGGCTTTGAACTGTTGCTGGACATTAGTGGTGCTCACCTGGTTTTCCGAGCGGCTCTCCTGTGTATCCACCTGCGCCTGTAACGCCACCCGGAGAAACTCCTGGAAAAGCTCCGCGAGAGCGCTCTGCCCCTGCGGGAGCGCGTCGACGCCCTGTCCCTCTGCTGAGGGCATCAGGGGGGCATCCATCACACTCTTCTTCCCCATGAAGTGACCTGCCAAGTCAGAGGAGCCCCCATAAAACAACAGCGGCTTCAATTCTGCGAGCAAATGAAATGTGAAGAGATAAAAAAAAAACTGGACGCCAGCCAGTTGGGGGTTCTTACCTGTAGCCCAAAGATTGCCTCTTGGATTCACTTTAATTTTGGCGACTTTATTCCTGAGCTCGGTCAGGTCGAAACTGACTGCGGCGGTAAGGGACACGACAGAGAAGAAGAGCAGGTAGGTAAATAAGCCACACTGGCAAACGCTGTTGAGTGTGAAGCCTCTCATCTCGGCGGGGAGTGTGGGAGCGTTCAGCGCGGAGCAGATTTCCCAGTGCGTCCTGGTGGTTATATGGACACGCTCAGGCGCATCCTGCCTCTTATAGGCTCTCCTGGCCGGGGTGGGCTCTCCTTACGTGTCGCTTTATTCAGCCGGATGCAAAAAAAAGAAAGAAATGTAGTCAGTCGGTAAATTAACTGTCAAGTGTCGTGACAGCGCAACGGTCTCCAGGCCGTGCGCCTTTTACGCACCGCACGATCCATCTCCAGCGCAGGACTCATGCACATGTTTGCTTTTCATCAGGCACTTAACTACTAGATTATCAACAATAATACAGGCTTATCTGCTATATTCTTATATTGATTTAATTTTTTTCCTGTCTACGCTTGAAACGAGTTTTGTGGATGGAGGCAGAGAGAAGTTGAGTCAAGGAATAAAAAAAACATTCATTCTGCTTTTACAGTTACATATTAAACCAATACGATATGCAGCAATTGGCAGCCTTAGATAAAACCTCCAAAAGTTGTCATATAATTGCAGGCTGCTAATAAGAAGCGCTTGCAGGATGTTCATTATTTGTGCAAATTGTGTGGTTGGGTCCCCCTGATGGCAGGTTATATCTAATGTTTCCCTCAAGAGCGACAGATCATTTCCTGCCCGTGACCCCCCCTCAAAAACACACACACACTCCTCCTGCTCTCATGGCCCTTACAACAAGCAACATGACATTTGGCCAGTTGCAACATGCCAACATGATCATCAGTCCTCTGAGGAGACAACCATGCTGATTCTCACTGCTAATTCAGGGCCGATGAGACAAACAGCCTGTGTGTCACTTCACCGTGCTAAAGTTACAACTTTGTGGAGGAGCTGCAGTTCACATCTTGCTCTTTTCATAACCTTTAGCATTCACACAAACAGACGTGTGAATTCAGACACTCTTCATGGCTTAATGTGGCTCTCATTTGACAACCAGGCTTCACTCTCACTATGTTCACAGTTTAGATGTAATGAGACAGCAATGGTTTTATGAAACACTTTTCCCCAGAAGCTGTGATGGGTATTTGTATCTGAGGAGCAGCTCAGCTGATGTCTGGATCCACATTTCACCGCACGTTGTACCATGTAAGACTGTGTACACAACAAATAAATCTCTCCAATCTTGAATCAAACGTCAAGTGTCATTTTAGCCAGTAGTGACTTAGAACAATACTTTCTCTCATGGCCACATTCCAAAATGGAAATTTGACAATGCAGAAGCATTGGCTCATTCAGCAACTCATATATGGGTTGCCAGTGTTTTTTTGGGGCGATTTGTCAGTGCGTATTCTGGTTTTTGAGGTGCGATTTAATGAAAGAACTTCAAATGGCAACACAGGCAAGGTCTTTTAAACAAAAACTGTGACCTGGCGCAATCAATTTCAGTCATAGATCATGAACCTCAATAGCTTCAAGTGGATTCAAAACTCTATTTCAATACCTACTAGTGTATGATTATATGTTGTGCTGAATAGCCTCAGTAAAAATCTCCTTGATTGCAAGAACACTACAGCGTGCACAAATAATGTCAACAAAGATAGCGGCAACAAGATTAATGCTGACAGCATTTCCGCAATCATAACACGCTCACTTAGAATATAAGAGAGCCTGAGCCCCACTCCAGTGACCTCAGACAAAATTATCAAACAAGCTGTTAACTCATTTAATTTTCAAGACAAATTACAGCTCTGAGAACGGACCCTAATCTGACTGTCTGCGGTTTCATGGATTTAAACAGCCATTAATTATCAAATACATTATGAAACAATACAATGATGGATTAAATGTTATTTTAGTTTTTTGTAGATTTCGTTTTAAGAGTAACATAAAGAAACTAATAAAAATATCTTTCCTGAAAAAAAGGGTCTTTAAAATATTTCTACCAAATGCTAATGTCTTGCGAAAACAGAACACTGGACAACACATAATCACATTTTTGAAACATGCTCTGTATTACCAGATTACTACTTTTCACATTGGAAAACACAGAGGGTGGATGTCCTCTCAGTTTGTAAACAGGGCCTTGAGAAAATGAGGCAAAGACTTTAAATTATACATAGTGGATGGTAACCAGATTTCATATTTAATATAATTCAAATTCAGATTTCATAAAATACTTCACATATCCTTTTTGGACACAATGATATAACAGGGAAAAAAAAGACTTAATTTTTCTTTTAGAATGCCATTTCCCATTCTGTGGATTACCAAATAAAGATCGACTTCAAACTAAGAGTAGCCTAGTTCCCTCACAAAAATACTTTTAAAGCTTTTTTTCCTCAAATGTAAACACCCTATCCACATTTCTACAAAATGTCCAAACAAATGGTACAAAAAGCCTGTTGGGCTTGACAAAGTCTAACTAAATTCTGTTTTGAAAGGCATGGTTGAGGTTTCCTGGACGTATCCCTCACGAGTCCTGAAGACTGAGTAACTCACTCCCGATGGACCAACACAAAGAGACCCAACAGGAAGAGGACAGCATACTGCAAAAGGAAAACATGAGACAAGTTATAATCACACTAGAAACATTAAAGCTGAGGAGCAAAGCAAATAACATTTACTGCGTTGATGTGGGACCTACTTTGAACTTGGGGTAATCGTTCATGAGAATGGTGACAATTCCAATGTATGGCACAAATCTGGAGATGACACAATTATGTTAGTTACACAAGCAACACAAGACACACACTGTCTGCTCCTCATCTTCCCTGGGCCACTCTTCATATTTAATAACACCACACCTACAATGCTATCATCTTAATTTAAAATACTGTCATTCTGCTGACAATATCTGCATTTTTCAAATCAAATTTGAAAATAATTATTAGTTGTGGTCATACACAAGGTAACCTTTCAAGAATGCACTTCTGAGGGTCTCTAATATTGGAAGAAAGTGCTCATTGTCCTTTGTGTCCCTCTCAACATATGGACATAAGTACAGATGAAGACGAACTGCTAAGTCGCACCTTGTTCAGTATAAATTGACAAGCAAAATGCAATAAAGAAACTATAATCCCTAGATATAAACCATGAACTTGCCACATTTTGTAGATGACCTTGTCAGAGAAGGAGAATATTGTTCACTTCTACTGAATTGTAAAAATGTTGTGTTTCGTGTTGTATTTCCAATCCATTCTATTGTCCACATGAACTAGGTATCCATAGTCCTCCACTTCCTCTCCCTGTCCACAATCCACAATCAACTCCTTTGTCTTGGTCACATTTAGGAGGAGGTTGTTGTTTAGACCACATACTGTGGTCTGTCCGCCAGGTAACTGATTATTGTGAAGTTTGTGGAGGAGTCCACCTGCATCTGTTGAAGTTTCTCACCCAGGAGTGCAGGCTGGATTGTACTGAAGGCACTAGAGAAGTCAAAGAACATGATCCTCCCCTTGTTGTCCAAACAGGGCGTGTGTGGGGTCAGTGTATCCAGGGGTAGATGAGCAGTCCTTTGGGAAACCAAAGCTGAACCTGTTGAAGAAGATGTTCAGCTCACTTGTGTTATCCAGGTCACCCTCACTCTGATCCTCTTTTACTTTGAAGCAGGTGATCGTCTTCATTCCTGCCCATACATCCCACACGTCGTTTTGTTGAAGCTTACTGTCCAGCTTCTTCCTTTAAGCCTCCTTCCTCTCCCTCAGTCTCACCTTCAGTTCCCTCTGTACATTCCTCAGTAAATCCCACTCTCGGCACCACTCTGGGCCCTTGAGTAAGGCCCTTAACCCCAATTACTACCCGGGCACCATGTATGGAAGCCCACTGCTCCACATGTGTGTGTGTGTGATGGTTTAAAAGCAGTGACCAAATTTTGTTCTGTACTGTGACAATGACAATAAAAACTGTCTTCTTCTAGCTTTCTTCTAACTCCGAGCAGCTCCTTCAGGTTACTGGTGACCCAGTTTGTTTGTTATTGGGAAAGTGCCTCACTGTCCTGGTGGGTATGGTACTGTCCACACAAAATTTAATGTACGCTGTTACACATGCTGTCATGGAATCAATGTCATCTCCATGTGTTTCACAGAGCACATCCCAGTCTGTGGCCTCATAGCACCCCTGACAATAAGTTTGTAAGTGGAGGTGAGACTTATCAGGTTGTTGTCAGATTTACCAAGGGGGGAGAGCAGTGCAGCTGTATGCATCAATAACATTGGTATAAAATAAGTCCAGTGTCTTATTCTCCCTGGTGAAGCAGGTTACATTCTGTTGGAATGTTGGGACTATGGCAGAGAGTGAGGTGTGGTTGAAGTTCCCAAAAGTCCTATGAAGACACTTGGATGCTGTGTTTCTACCTCTCTTCCTGCAGTCTCTATCAGCCTGAACTGCGAGTCGGGGATGCTGCCACTGGAGTCCGGAAACTTACCTGCAGCCACGTATCCGTGAAGCACACAACATTGCATTCTCTGTCTTCTCGTTGCGTCCTAGTCAGCGCCTTGAGCTCATCCATCTTATTAGCCTGGGATCTCACAATCCTCATCACGAATGAGGGGAGAAAGAACTTGAATTTCCTCCTTCTTGTTCTTCTAACCCAACATCCCCGGCGCCTCCTCTTCAATTCGTCGGTCTGATTGGCGGTCTTGTTCCAGGTACTGTAGGTCTGGAGAGCTCTATAAGCTGTTTGCAGAGGTAAACAATACCCCGGCTCCCGTCGGCATGGTGACCCAGCAAAACAAACTTCAGCAAAATTTCCATTCTGACTAAAATGATTAACCAAATTCCTTGTTAGATGATAACAAAAAAACAAAACAAACAAAAAAAATAAGCACGAGATACTGCACAAAAAACACAAAACCTTGGACAGAGCTGCTGTAACAGGCTGTCACCAGAGTGGCGCCACCTTGAAAAGCAAGATTAAAGATATTTTGAACTCAAAATAGCTTCTTTGCTTGACATTTCAAACTTGCCTTGATTTCATTCTGTTCTCGTTTTGATTTTTTCTTACTGATAACTATGGTCTTGATACTATATAGCAAAAGAAGTAATCTGTATTAAATATGGTATTAGGATATACACACCATAATGCATTTACTGACAAAAGTACTTACCCCCTAGCTCGTCCCACCACATCTTTTTTCTCCAGCCAGTGTTGGCCCTGCTTGTAAAGTCCTCTGTCGTCCACTGCATTGTTATCCCCTTTGGTCAAGAACTTAATGTCTCCATTTTCCCTGTGAAAAAGTATCAACTTGGTTTTAGATCACAATGTAACTTGTGACAAATATCCCAGAGCATCTGGGGTATTTCAATACAGCTGCATATCTATACAAACCTGTCATTCTCAGGTCTGATACACAGGACAGATATTGAACTCAATTTGAAAGTGAGTTTATCACAACATCAACAAGTGGATTCATACTTTTCATGGATCTTTAGTACTCTGTGTACTATTGGGATCTCTCTGCCTTCTATTCTGAAGACAACAATCTCTCCAACTCTGATGGGATCTTCTACTCGGTTGGTCAGAAACAGCAGGTCTCCTCTGTGAAAAGCTGGCTCCATACTCCCACTGAAATGAAGCGTAAATATACATTAGTGCTCCTTTAAGTTCATCTTTGATAAATAATCTCTCATATCAACTTTCTTACAGATCATATTCTACAACTTGTAGATTTGAGGCATGTATTTTCAAGAGGCAAAACTTAATATTATCAGTCCAATAACAAATTGTAACATCTGCAAAGCTACAGGGAAGCATTGGCTTCCTTTGGTGTGACTGATTAGGGACCTGGCATGTTGCCTCAAATGCGTAATGGTTAAACTTAGATTACACTGATTGCAATACTGACATACAACATGACAAAATTTAATACAAATTTCAGTGTGTCATCTAAACAGATCGACCACAGCTTGGTTGTTTAAGCATACTGTTTTTGAATATTACTGGCAGAGCAGAATGCGTGACAATAATTTTGGCACAGATAGGCAAATAAGTCAAAATACAGTATATTTTTTGTATGTAAACTCACAGGGGATTCTGTAAAGGTGTAACCAATTTCAACATGATTCAATTAATACAGAGTCTTAATAAAGTTAACCAACCAAGTCCATTACAAAATTCACAGCATAACAACAAACAGCATGGGGCATAAAGGAAAACAGGAATTATTCTAGTTTGTACCACGTGTGAAAAATCAATTAAACAATCACAACACTGTCACCAATAGGTTCTACGAATGACAAATGTAAACAACTTACCTGAGAACAACAACAATTGGACTCTCGCTGCCAGTGACAACCATCAGTCCCTTCCAGATCATCAGCGCAGAGGAAACTATCATACCAAAGTTCAGCACCTGGTAATAGAGCTGCAGGCAAATACAGTACAGTGAAATGCATTTCTATTAGAAACAGTCCTTCAGAACAAAGGTTTTGCTATACAATCTTCCTTAGAACAAATACATGCATAAAATCCCAGATAATCAAATGAATAATTATTGAATTTGCTGGCGATAACTGACTCATAATCACAGCTGGCATTAGACCTTAGCTCACAGTAACATGGCACGATTGTAGTTTCATGAAGAAAACGACGAGCTACACAGATTACAGGTCAACAATGTTTCTATTGTCCTCGCCACTTTCATATGAGGGATACAATAAACGTGTACAAACACGCTGTTCACTTAGTATGTTGCTAACATGTGGCAGACTGAGGCTGCAGCGTTAAAAAGCGCTAGTCGGCTAGTTCTCCATAGCTCTGAGCTCTCTGACAATGCAGACAACAGTAAAACACGGACGCCTACCTGCCGCTTATTCATGCGACGAACATCGTCGAGAAAATCTAAAGATAACATTGTTGTAAATTATACAGAGTAGAAAAAAAGCACCCCAATCACATTAAAATGTGTAAATTAACGGACATATGGATGCACGGACAGGATGTGTAACTCGCATCCGAATCTTCCGGGTGTGCTCAGCCGGAAGTCCCGCCCACGGCGCGAGCGCAGTGTTGAGGTGTCACTTTAGGATACGAGAGATGGAGGGTGAAGGGGTGGGGTAGGGGTGGCGGGGCAATCCACATGCTTTAATTCAGAAAGTGTAATAGTTCAATGTTTACATTAAACTCAGATCAAGACAGAGCCTAACCTGTATGTGATTTTTAGAATAATTATTAAATTAATATATATTTTATTATAATTTTATTTTTATAGTTGCTGCTTAGATAGATAGATAGATAGATAGATAGATAGATAGATAGATAGATAGATAGATAGATAGAACACAACCAATGAAAACAATTGTTAATAATTTATTAATCATTTATGTCAAATTAATTGCTGCCACAAATTGTTGATGAACACCAGGGCTGTCTCACAATCCAAGTCACAAAAGAGAAAAAAACTGTTAGTAACAGAAACTGTGATTACCCCAATTATTATCTACTTTATTTTATCCTCTACTACATCTAATTTCCTCAAGGAAGTGTGTTTGACCGTGTATAAACAATAATACAATTGGTGACCACACACCTGAAACCCACTAGCCATGTTGACCCAACATGTTGTAATTATTGACATATGTGACATATGACATTGTGTTCATGGTGTGTTTTTAATGAACAGTGTTTTCATTTTCCCAAGATGTTTGGTTTTCCTATGACAGCAGGAACAGGTGTACGTCAGTAATGACACAATAATGTGGTGACTAGAAGTTTACCTACGTGCAAAAGTCCCCTGCCTTTTTCAGCAGTGAGGTTTTCTGTCTCTCAACTTCAGTAATTTAAATGACAATATTATTTATCAAGTACTTTATTTACCACAATGTTATGTTAAGAAATGATAAACATCTAATTTTGTATATATATATATATATCATATATTATGAATCTGAGTACAAATCAGTGAAGTGTAAATATGGCACTTAAAATCAGTGTCACTATTGGGTTGTGATGCTTTATGCTCCATTTAATTGTCATGACCGCTAATGAACTGATGCCTTGATTCATATGGAGCATATTATGGTCGTGCATGTTGCTAATCAGTTTGTGCCTGCTCTGTGCACAAGGGCCATGTGAGGTGATATCATCTACTTTCCTAATAAGGGGTCATGTTTTGATCATTTGTGAATTATAACTACATCCACCAATTGAACTGAATTAATTTATGCTTTAAGTACAACGTTCATTTGTGTATTCATTTATAATGTAAGTATTACTTTGTGAATTACGTCTTGAAGATACTAAAATCTGGATTCCTGGTTATAGTACTTTGTTGCAGTTATTACTGATGTCATTACACCTATATGTAACAAGAGGTGGCTGTAGGGAGCTTTCTACAAAAAAGCTGAGCCAACATTTTCCCATTCATCAAAAATGTATTACTGCTATTACTACTTTTCGCATTTAATATCTGTGAAGGGGATTGCACATCCCTATTCATCCTGTGCCTATACTGTACATGCATATACAGTATGTATTCATCAGTTTCATTCAGACTTAGCCTTTAAATATTCCCAAGAGAGGAAATGACGTGAGATATGCATCTGTATGTCATTATTTCATAGTCAGCAAACGCTATCGAGATGAATGCAGCTCTGACAGTCAGCTTAGCGATGGCACTGAGGCCAATGGCAGCTTGCGACTTTTTGCGGGCTGAAGATAAAACTTTTTTCAAATGCCAGCTAGTCTGTGACATTTAAGGGCTTGTGATCCTTTTCATGTAATCTGCCTAAATAGTCACAACTGCCGTGGCTCGCTAATGGTAATTGAGGTCACTCAGGCACAACAATGTGAGGTCAGCACCACAGGCAGCCTTGTGAGTGGTGGCTCTGAAATACCGCACTTGCTCATCCCTGTTTCTGTTTTCATTCTTTTTTCCCTCTGGATTTATTGAGATTGTACTGATGGTGTCTGGCTGATATTGTTTGTCGAGACAAATGCAAAGATATTCTATACCATTGTATAAACATTTAGAGCATTAATAAACAATTTTTCTCCCTTCTGACATTGCTACTGTTATCTGTCAAATATCAAACAGAAATGCAAATATGATGTGATTAATGCACTACAGACCAAGGCCCAGAGTGCTAGAGGTTCACATTAACTCAACATAATGTCTTAATAAATGAAATGGCCATTACTTTGGCCTAAATTTACGCACAAAATTTCTTCAGTTGAGGACTAACAATTCTCTCATTTGCTGCGTCTCATCATGGGTATTAATGCTGAGATTACTCTGCGTTATCCAGTGCGCTTTATAGCACAGCTACTCAGTGCAGCATGAAGAGCTGTGCCACTGCATCTTTTCTCTGTAATTTCCCCGCTTTGCTCATAATTGCTTCTCTAACGTCTTGCAGGAAACAGTGGGATTATAGTGTGTCATAGTTTCTGATGTGATTCCTCTTGGAAAAATTCCACTTTAAATAGACAAAGACGATACCTCTCATCAGTATTTTTCTTCAGTCTTTTTTGTGGGTTCCCTTTTTTTGGGATTTTTTTTATTTTTGTTTTTGGTATTCAGCTGTTATCTATTGTGTTTTCTGAGCACTATATGTTTACATGGGAAATGAGAAAGGACACTGCAATGTCAGATTTGTATTGCAGAATGGAAGAAATTACAATTAAGTTGACTTTAAGTGATTGTAGGAGCCGTATTGGTTATGTCGATAGGTTTCCTTTGAAGACGACAGTGTTCCTGTAATGTGGTTTTAATAATGCTTTAATGGGTGACATCGTTGTACGAGGTCAAGCCACCTTCCTTTGGCGTCGTGACGACCTCATACACTAATGCACTGACCACACAGTGATTATCCATTTTAAATCTTAACCTGATAACAATCTGTATACTCCAGTAATAATTTTCATAGTAAAGGTAATTAATACTGTGTTTTGTTTTGTTTTGTTGCTAGTGCTTTATTTATTTGCTCTGCTTTTCAGCAGTGGTAAGGTGATTAAACAGTAGGTGGCAGAATAGTCTTGTTTCACGATAGACCCATCCTTCTCTGTGTTGTTATCACATCTCAGTCACACTCGATCTCATCTGTTTGCTCTGCCAGTCATGATGTAGACTCCCTCCCGTCCAAACATACACCCACGTCCCATGTGGAGAGTTATGAATGGAATAGACTTGGCACAGTATCAGTGGACATGTGGTGGAAATTTAGCTTTCTCCTTTTAAATGAAGATACGTATTAAATAACAGGATATAGAAGAGCAGAGGCAGAATGCTTAATACAGATAGTTACTGGCAGAATATCCATGCTGTAGGCTATAGACTATAATATATTTTGTTTTACCTATTTTCACCCACACCCTATGATACCAAAACATCAATGGAAATGTTTATATTGTACTTTTCCTTTTGTTTTTCTGTACCAGGGAATAGATTAAAATACTAGTGTGTATTAAATATTTGTTAACAGGATCATACAGTTACGTCCCCCTAAAATCTGCGATCTCCTTCCCCTGTTGACACCATGTGACCCTCTAATGCTGACAGACATCATCAGCAGTGACGCGCAAGTGAACTTTTTTTAAGAGTGCCCTGATAATGTTCACACGTGTGCGTGAGGTCTCTGCTTACATAAACGATGAGTCACTAATGACTGGAAATCACAAATGATTATCATGATGAAGTTGCAGCCCTTCACCCTGCAAACACATTGTATTATAACTGTGAAGGGAGCAGATTTGCCCCTGAGTGGTAGTGCTGTTAAGCAGGCAATATTATGTTTAATAGCACTAATAAATCTGGTGCACACATTCATATTCTCCACAGGATTAAGGGTAACAAGTTTGGTTAGTACGTGTGTTTCTATTCAATATCATCAGGACACGTTTAATTTTCAATACATCTGGTTATGATGAAATACCTGCAAAAATAGTGACCACTCCATCAACGTACCTGTCTGTTGTGATTAGAAAATAAGACCTGACTGTGGACTCTTACTCTTCTTTCATCATTTTTTCTTCTTCGTGGCATTTATATTTTGCATGCACCACGTAGATGCTACCAGAGAGACGGAACCGTAATGGAAACTCAAAGATCAGGCCAACTTTTCATCTTTTGTAAAGTTCTGATCTCGGTAGAGAGGATAATGGAAGAAATAAATTGTGGGTGTGCAACAATTGTCTAAATGAAGCTGCCCCAGTTGAAACACTTAAAAAATCAGCAACTGTCTGATGACTGAAGAAAAATTGATATTGTCCTGTCAGATAATTAAGACACCTGAGATAACTCCAGGTTTCTTAACAATATATATAATGATGAGTGAAATCAGAACGGCTTTCATTACCCATCCTGCACATAATGCAATTAATTCTATTAAGAATTTAAGAAGGACATGTCATGCACTTTCACAGCTTCTCCAGGTGTTGGGGTGTAATTGTATCTTTTATTTCAGAGCCAGTTGCAGTGCAATGTAGAAGAGCAGGTCAAGACAACAGGTTGCAGTATAAAAGCTTTGCACCAACAGCCACTGTCCAACAGTGTCACATATTATTAATACAATGGCCTCATCCCTAATCTGTAATCAGTGCAGATGAACAGAATAAAGCCACCATCTCTTACAACATAATAGCTGCAGTCCTTGAATGTAAATGCAAGAGAGAGATTAAACACAACACGTGAAGACAAATAGTCATAGCAAGGAATGGCGGCTGTTAAAATTACTGTAAATCGTATTTTTAATTTATTTAATCCCCCTCCCTGCTCTCTGGAGGGTTTCATCATTTGTTTGTCTTTCCTCCATGTCTGATCAGTGAGTCCAAAGAGAAACTGATTCTATGTCATTTTAACATCCTTGGGAACATCAGCAGCTTTCTGTGTGGTGGGGGTCTTTCTGTCCTCTTGCTCAGCCTTCCTTGGCAGTCTGGGGCTTCCAGCAGCTTTCCGGCCAGTCTGAGGGCTGGAGGAACCAGCAGCCATCTTACGTTGAAGTAACGGACTTCTGGAACCCTTGGGCTTTGTTGGTGTCAATAAAGACTCCATGACTTTTAGTGACCTCAGGCCAAGCAGACCACAAAAGTAGTTACATTGATGCTGAGAAACAAAGTGCTCAAAAACTTTGGGATTCCCTTCAATAGATAGACCTTGATGCCTGTAGCAACACAAAAGAAAAACAATTGCTACAGCTGAAAGCGGGAAGAATGTAAATTACCTGTAAAATTGGGTTTTTGCAGTATAATTTACAAAAACAGCATCATACAAATAAACTGACCCCGTAGATTTGACTGAAATCCCAACATTAGTGATCCGAGTGTCAACACCTGCAAAACAAAACAGTGAATCACTTTATTTTTCTGTTGTTCATAGAATTTATTTTTTAAAAAAAAAGTATTTTAGATACTTTATGGATCCCCGAGGGGAAATTTGGTCTCTGCTTTTAACCCATCACACTCAAGGGCCCATGGTGGTGCCGGGAGCGGGATTTGAGCCCCAGCCCTCTTGGTCTCAAGACCAACTCTCTAGCCATTAGGCGACCACTCCCCTAAATTTACATCATTATAAGTCCATAAAAGCATTACAAATCTGCCTCTGTAAAATGATTCTAACTCAATTCTTAAACAGTGTAAATATTGTCTCATATCAGAAAAACCAGGAAGATGGCCAGTGTTTTTCAACTCCCCAAAGCATCATTGTATTCTTAGTTTCTTTAGCCTTAGGTTTTGGGGAAAAGAAAACTTCCCAGTGATCTGCTAAATTCAGGCGTCAGGCTACAGTACCTTCAAGGCGCGTGAAGAGCAGATTGCCACTGGTCCACTGAAAGATCCAGTGCTGCAGGGCACAGCATTTCTGCTCCACCACGGAACCAGTCCTCACTTCTAATCGGCCTGTGTGATCCAGCAGCGAGTATTTCTGATAGACCCCCGGCAGATCAGCCTCCACCGTGGCATAAGGGACAGTGTTTGCTGGTCGGTACATCAAGTACACTGGAACTACCCTGTGTAACAAAGAAGGTGGTGATGTGCGTGAGTCTTCATGGTCCTTTCACAGTAAACAAATTAGTTTCATCCTGAAACTGACTCACTCAAACAGTACTCACTCAAGACATGGGCCAAAGTTTTCAATCACTCTTGCCTCTGCAGAGAAGATTTTGCAGTATTCACGAGCCAGGTTCTGCATTTTACAGTCCTGTTAGCATAACATCGGCGATTAGCCAGTAAACATAGACCCAACACAACAACAGTATATTTAAAAATCAAATCACCCTACCTGCTTAACAAAGTCAAGATTTCTTTCCAGAAGACAGCTTTCCTCTTTGCCTCCATAAGCGATAGGGTTGCGCTTTTTAATGATACATGTGTCACCAGACTCAAACACTGGCTCCAGACCATAGATGACCTTTGCCCTCCAGACTTTATGAGAACAGCCGTCACCAATACGTGATTCCTGCATCATTATTCGGCCAAATAATTTGCTGCCCCAGATTCCAGAATCAGCCACACCTTTGCTGAATATCAGAGGTATCATCTCAATTTCTTCTCCAACTGCACAATAACATGCAAAGATGACAATGACGTCACATGACATTCCATCACAGGCTTAAAAAAACGTTGACAATATGTGATAATATGTGCAAAATCTTATCTCACCACCAAGATCCTCTCGAAGGGACATTCCTGCTATGACTGAGATTAAAAACAGAATGTGACATGGTATAGCAAAGAGGGGCCAAGAAACGTTTTACTTTATGTCAAATGTAAAGTGGAAGACAACTTACTATCTGCACTAAGCAGTGTCTCTGTTGCATCTGTCCCATATTTATTTGTGATGGAGCATTTGTAAACACCAAAGTCTCTGCACGATGCTTGGACAATGGCAAGATTGACCTGAGTCTCATCCCCTGCACTGGGAGGGAAAACAGAATGTCTAAAATGTGTGTGTGTGTGTTTTTGGACAAAATTACAGCTATAAAGTTAGTCTGTTTTTTTACTTTGATAGCTGTTCATTACATTACAAACATTTTTTCAATTTTCAACCATTGGAAGAGCAATAGAATACATTTTCAACAATATTCCCAAATATTCCGTTTTATTGTGAGAGTCTTGTTATAATTTGAAATGAAGGAGAGAACTTACGTTTTGTTAACCTGAGCAATTGCCTCTCCATTTTTGAACCATTTGATTGTAGAGTCACTAAGAACATTGAAGAACTGGCACCACAGCTTCAAGTGTCCCGAGGCGTCTGCAAAGGTCTCACCCCTGATCTTGCGGATTACTTGAGGAGCTACAGCCACAGACGTCCAGTACAGACAACATGGCAAAGACACACATGTCGTAGGTATGAAGACACCTGGATCAATACAATCTGAAATGTATCTGCTGTGTGTGTGTGTGTGTATGTGTACATATGAGGACTGTTCTGACCTTTGAATGGGTCATTCTTGTCTTTCTCTGGAGGTCTCCCCTCACTGTCAGGGTTGTGGACCTTCTCAGTGGGCTGCTGGATTGGAGCTTGCGTCTCCAGTGTTGTCTTTCTCCTGCTCAGGAGTGGAGAACACCGCTCCACTGGAGGGGTTTGCTCACCGGCAGGCTGAAGCAGGGGTGAGCGTCGAGACACGCCAGGAGACACGGCGGGGGTGACGGGACTTGTGGAAAGTTTACGGCTCTGGGCAGAAACCTCCTTTTTCTGATCTTGGTTATCAACAGGGGACGTGACCTCTGTGACCTCCTCAGGTTGGGCCTTGGGGATCAGGATTTTGCGTCGGGCACCTGAAGCCAACTCTTGTGGAGTAGCAGAGGGAATAGGTGAAACACAATTTCTCTTCTTTAGCAATGGACTAGACTCTAGATTTGGGTTGGGCAAGGAGTCACTCCTTGAAAATTCCTCAACCATAGATTTGTCCGGCTGAAGAAGCTGAAGATTATTGTCCTGTTGACCTGTGCTAAGTTCACAAATAGTGTTTGTGTCGCGTTCTTTTATTTTGCCATTGAGTTTAACTTTTGGAGTTAACTTTTGTACTGATTCCATGTCTTTGCCTTGAACGGGTTCATCTTGCGCCTGTTTCATTATAACTGTTTCAGACTGACTGACACCTCCAGTGAGGTTTGAAACTGACGTCAGTCTGTTGACAAGTTCATCCTTAGATGCTGGAGGCAGAAAATGAAGTTTGATATTTGGACTCTCAGTGAGTGAATCAACATGGCGATCCATCAAAGGAACCAGACCGGATCCAGTTCCAGTTTCCTGGCCAACATCCACAGCACCTTTATCATGTTTTTTGGTGCTGCCATTAGGTCCTGTGGGCTCCACGACAACAGGTTTGTGTGATCCCTGAGCAGGTGGCAACACTGTACTTCGAGTCACAATTTGCTTCTGATTAGTTTTATTTATTTGATTATACACATCCATGAGTGTTCCCCTTATGGTGGTTGCAGGAACGTCATCAGTAATCGTCTCAGTCTTCTTGTCAGGTGTAGACCTCTTTACTTCCTCTTTACTTTTTCTGTCATTGTTTCTTAATCCCTGACATTTCTCTGTAGCAGTTGCAGTGGGTTCCTGTATAAAGTCTGCATGTACTGGTATGGTCGGCACTGAGTAGTCTAGAGCGAGGTCAAGTGCCTTTATCTGCGATCTGAGAAGTTCAGCGACAGATATGACTCTTGTTGCAGGTTTTGGAATTTCCCTGAAGCCTCTAACTTGCTCCACCGTGTTGGTATTTTCTGGATTACTTGTTGGGTGTGGCACAGCGGTCTCAGATGTATTTGCATCATTCTGCGAGTCTGAATGAATTTGTTCTGTGAGTTTTGATACCGGTTCCTCCTGACCTTTACACAAAGCTTCCACAACGACAGCATCAGCATCTTTATCCACTGCATCTCTGGTCTTTTCAAACATATCTTCAGCCACAGCTTCAGTCTCCATTTCAACGGCTCCATGATTTGGGGCCACATTGTCAGCCTTCATTAATAACTTACTATCTCTGTTAGCCTCATTATCAACACGTGCTTCTTCAGTAGTTTTTGTATTTGCATCAGCTTGGCTTTGCAGGGTCGGGGGCACAATATCACGCTCTTGATTGTTTTCCCCAGCACCAAGGTTTTGGTGGGGCGGCTTCTGCCGGCTTTCGTTTGATTCCCTGGAATGATCCCATACGTCCTGTGTCATTTTGTCAGTAACTGCTGGAAGGCCACGTTGTAAAGCTGGGGTCAGCATGTCATCCCTCGTGGTCTCTCTTTCCAAAGGAGTCTTTTGTAGTGGTACTGCACCCATCATATGCTCGCTGGGTGGAAGCTTAAGTTTGACAGGTGCATCGTTTCTGGTCATCTTTGTTTGGGCCTGTGTAACCTTGGGACAGAACACAAGCAGATGGTTTCCACGCTATATGTGCTTAGTCCCTTATCCCTCACTATGCAAGACATGGGTGTAGACATGTAGATTTAAAAACAGCAACAGTGTAACCAGCAACAGACAGAGAGAGGAATGGGAAGAACTTAATGCAAAATTAATGTGAGAACTAGAGAAGAGATCATCATAATCATAACAAATGGCTTTTTGCAATCCTGTCACCCTAGAAATGTTGGACTAATTTATATGCAATATTATTCATGTTGCATAGTTGCTGGTAATATTCCATATTACACACATAGCTAAATTTCAATTGTGCCTCAAAAAGCTACTAAACAATAGACTTTTTCGTTCTCTGCTGGGTCTGACATGATGCCTTGTTGAGAAGGAAGGCTGCTATTTTACATTTAGGTGTAGTCAGAAAAGAATGTGAATCATTTTAAGAGGCCTTTCAGCCATGCAGTGTTGTGTCTCAGGTCTCAGTGCCGTCACTATGTAGCCAGGTGATTGCATAAGCTGTGCATAATAACGACCCACAATCTCAGAGCTGCAAGATATCGCCAAATGACCATCAATAAAACTGCACAGCGTACAAGTCTTCTATCTAAAGACAAACAAAAGACATCTTTATTGACTTATCACATACTGGATAACATATAGTCAGGTCTCTGCACAACACCAGCCAGTTAACCTCTAAAGGAATAGGTCAACATTTTGAGGAAAAAACTCTTATACTCTCTCTCTGGAAAAAAAGGTGACTGATATTAATACACTTTGATGATCTGTCTGTGAAATACATGCAAAGTCTAGCGGCAGCAGCCAGTTACCGGTAGTTTAAAATAGCACTAAGAATGGAAACGGGGAAACACCAGGTCAGGCTTTACCTCAAGGTAACATAATCCTCCTGGCAGCATGTTCTAATGTTCACCGACGGACACATAATAACACATCTTTTCTGTGTTTATATGAACATATGCATTTATATCACTGGCCAGCTCTCACGATTTTAAACTCCCAATGTCACAAAGGCTTCATCAATGTACCGTCATGTGACAAATTAAAGGAAAAGGGAACCTAAAGTGTATTGATAAGGTGTTGAGCCGTGATGTGCTGCCAGAACATCTTCACAACACTGCGATGATGCTGCTTTGGGGATTTGGTCTGCAATGGTGTTCAACAGGGTTGAGACCTCAGCTTACGATCATTTGCATATGCATCAAACCATACAGCGACCTGTCATGTGACCATCATCATCTTCATCACTTTTTAAGGCTTTTTCATGAAATTTGTCAGCTGTCTGTACCTGTTTCAGCTGTCAACATGTGCGTCATTTAATTCTTGTCACACAGCGGGGAGCGCTTATAAATAGCTATAAATAGCTGCAGGATGCTTGTGTTACTGACGCGGCCTCTGTTGGCAGCACAAAGCACTCATGAGCTCATGCGAAAAGGCACACTCACCTCACTCAGAGGGGCTGGCTGGGAGTCAGACACGCTCTCTTGGCAGGGGCTTGTTTCCTTCTCAGACTGCCCACCTCCAGCCCGTTCACGTGGAAACTGAGGTGAAGCGGCGCTGCCTTCACGCGGCGTTTCCTCTGACTTGAGGTCGTCCTGTGGTAAAGGTCGACTGGTGGAATCATCAGTCTTTTCATCAATATCCATGGCCGCAGCGGTGTCTGTTTTAGTAACGCCCCCCTTTAACGTGCTCAGAAGCAGTGACTGTGGTTGTGTTGAGGTAACATTGAGGTCAGGTGTTTGTGTCTGCTTTGGCACGTTTCTGACCCTGTCTTTGTGTCCAGCCTCGTCCTCACGCTTTGCGGCGCGATCCCAGTCTGCTCCTCCAGAAGATACTGAAACAGTGAGCTGCTCAGTCTGAGGAGGCCCAGCTCGTACCCGTTCATCCTTTACAGGCCTTTTAACAACCCACGATGCTGCAGGACCACCTCTTGGTGACTTCTGACGTTGTTGTGGCACAAAGTCTGAATCCACAATCGCTGAGCTGGAAATCTTCTCCACTTCCATCACCTCCTCTGAATTCCCGTTAGACTTCACTGGACCCCTGCAGGCCGGAGCCACAGAGTTTGAGGTCCGATCTTTAGCCCGTCTATCCTCAGATGTTCTCTCCCCAAGTGTTTCTGCTTTTGCAACTTTTGTACCGTTAGAAATTTTAATCTTCTTCTTGACAAAGGGAGTTTTGGGTTGGTGTGCAGTGAACATCTTCTGGGCAGTATCACACATGTATGTTCCTCCCTTGTTTCCCTTCTCGTTCACGACTTGTCCATTAGCAATGGGCTTCTCCACATCTTTCTCCTCAGTGGCCTCCTGCAATCTGGCCTCAGTCTGTGCAGCCACAGCCTGGTGCCTCTCCTCATTGCCCTCATCCTCCAAGGAGCTTGGTGTGCTAAGAAAGGCCTCCATTGTGGAGCGGCGTTTCCTCAGTGTCCGGTCTGGACTGATGGTTCGTAGCGGCTCCTGGTTTTCTTTACCTTCTGCTTCCTTGTGCCTGTGCTCAGCCTTTTGCTTCAGCTTTGCAAAGAAGCGCTGGTGGATCTTGAACTCATTCATTTCACCCACCTCCAGGACGCCGGAGCAGGACACAATGCCTTTACAGTTGATGGCTGAGGCCTGGTAGATTGCTGCGTCCTCCACCGTGCAACTGCAAGTTTAATTAAAGTGACCTCATTTCAAACATATCAAGGAAACATATTTTACAGAATCACAATGATTCTGATTTTGGCAGAAAATTCATATTAGTGTTTTAAAACATGCATACTTGTAAATGTGCAGGGAATGGTTCTGTCCATTGTGGAATATTTCATATTTTGGTAGTCCACAGTATCTGTCTAACTGCATATCATCCTTGTACCAAGTAACTTGAGGCGTAGGGTATCCTGAAAGAAAGCAAAAAATAAAAACTAATAAAAACGATATGTTGGTTGTCTGAATGAATATGACGGTCATTAAGTTGCACTGAGTTTGTGTGTTAACTTCTTTTAAGTAATTACCCTCTTATAAATATGCTACAAACAGCATATGTTTTTGTATCATGAAGCACAGTGCGTTATTGTCAACAGTTGAAATGTTTCAATCACATCACTCAAATATGGAGCAGTGGCTGCACAGAGGGTCATGAAAGTGCTGGGTGGTGCTTGAGGCAGCATTTACCTGTGACTGCACATGAGAACTTTACATTGCAAGTCTCTGACACAGACTTGGATTTAAGAGTTATTTCGAAGCTCGGCTGCGTTTCCTCAGTCAGCTGTGCCATCACACTGCACAGTGTGCTCCTGTGCAAGAAAAGGCAGCAATGATGACAATGACATTCAAAATTAATTAAATTATTATTTTGTCAAGGTCAACATCTCTGTATTTTCTGTTTTATCACACACCACATTAACAAATATACAACCTGCAGTCCAGAATGATTAGTCTCTTTGTCTTAAATGAAATTAATTACTGAAATTAAACACATCGTTATAAATAGAATGGTTTAAGAAACGCAGAGGACACATCACACGCATATGACAGTATAAACTGATGTGGGCTTGCATGCATATAACACAAGTATAATTGGAGTGCTTGTGTTACGTGCAGTTGATCCATGTCTGGTGTTGACATCCATTCAGTGTTGGGTCAGTGCACAGTTTAAGAATTCGTACACTTCACTGCATGTTACTCGTGATTAAGCAAACAAAACAAGACACCAAGGCTAAAGACAGTCGTACTTCTAAATAATAGGCATAATGAGTATGGTTTAGTGCATGCACGTCATTCTGTTGCTTATGTCAATGTAGTTCAAAAGCACAGCAAAGTTTTTTAAGATACTTGTTTTGCAGTTTTCTATTGATAAACTAGCCCTTCCTTCTATTATATGCTACAAGTTTTTTTTAACATGTGCTTTAATGGTGTAGCACAAATATATTTACAGATTAAACTGTAGAAGACAAAAACAAAAACGTGTCTAATCAAGTCATGTATCACGTAAAACGGCGACCTGAAGGTCAACACTCCTGATTCGTGCACAGATTTTTCCGTCCACAAGCTGTGTTTAGTGTGCCACTTGATGGCCGTCATGGTGCATAACTGAGATGCTGTTCTTAATCAGCAGTTTATTTAAACTCTGGTGACCATGGCAACAAACAAAGAAATAACAAGCCACACACTTTGATCGTGGGTTTGTTACAGTGCACATCGTGGAGTGTCTAAGAAGTCAGACTGAACATGAAGTCAGTGGAGAATTCCTACCTGTTTTCTGGCCTCACATTGGAGATGTAGCTGCAGCCTCCAGGCCTGCTACTCCCACTTGTATTATCCCCATTGCTGGAAGTCCCATTCCAAGAAGCGGAGCGTGTTGTTGTCCTCCGTGAACCCATTGTTCACCAGATAAAGAAATACTAAAGGATATATTTTTTTAACTTTCCTGAGAGATTAATATGGGCTGGAAGAGAGCGAAAACGAATATGAACACTGATAACTTGACAATGTACAGAACATCATACAAATTCATATTTTCGAAACACATATTTTATACATTTATCATGATAAGGACAGGAGGTGCATAAACAACCTTCAGAAATCTATTGTATGCTGTGAACTTACTGTTCAGAAGTTTCTCTCCTTCCTTTGACAGATACCCCGCAGCACTGAGTTAAGGCACTGAGATTTCCAATCAAACATGAGCATGCGTAGGCTGCTGGACTATTTATAGTCGGCCCGCAAATAGGCACAAGAGCACATCACACTTTCCAATTCTTGCCTTTAGACAATTTTATTTAAAAAATAAATTAATTGAAGAGCGTCAAAAGGTGAAAACTCTTTGGTTAAAGAAAAAATCTTGTAAAGGATGAAAGAAGTTGACAATATTTCCATGTCGGATATGAGGTCATCCAAGATTTGGTAAGGCCTATGAATAAAAGCAGAGGATGTAAAAAAGTCTGTTCTGTAACCAACAGACATCATGAGCTCAGAGAAAACGAGGGGAGACTTGAGAGGTCAGTCAGTCTTGTTTTTAAACCATTAAAAGTATAATTCTATAATTTTGTGTTAAATGGTAAGGCCTACCAGTATCTCTCTGGTATGCATTGTTCGGTGAGTGACAATTGCAGTTCCCCAGAGGTAAAGCAATAGGAATAGAACAGCCTTATATAGGCAGATCCCACTGACCTCCAAAGAGCTCTGAACTCTTATCTTATCTACACAAGCATGTAGGCACGTATACAAACACACACACACACACACGCACACACACACACACACACACACACACAGACACACACACAATGCAGATCAGCTGTTTTTACTCTCTAGGTCTAAAGCGTACTTTGTTGTGTACGTATTCTCCAAAACAAACACCATAAAAATGTACCTTTAATGATGTTTTACTATTTCAGCTCGAACTCTGTGCACAAACTGCCAACCATCCAATCGTCTATAAACTGACAGTGGCCAAATATTAACGACAGATATATGTGAATCACAGTCCTGACGAAATGAGTAAGTGACTACTCACTAAATCAAGTTCAAAGATATCCAGAGGAATTATCTCTCATGTTACCACATACGCTCCTCGAATTACACGCGTCTATGCGCCCTCTATTCTGCTATTTTAATTTTTCGGTTCCATCCATTCATCATCGTCTGTAGCTCCATCATTTTCCACTTTGCCTGCCAGTGGTGTGATATATTGACTGAGCTTGACATCCGCGATTACCAGGAGGCTGTCATGTCAAAACATGAAAGGCAAACGCACAACCTGTTAATCATCTCATGAACAATAAATGACCTTTAACCCCCACCCCCCAAATTGCCACACAGAATGGGGGTTTCAGATTGAATTCCACAAGTGATTCCCATATAACACAACCCTAAACAAACACACATGTACACACACATGTAATAGACATGTACAGGCTGGACAGTCGTGTTACAGGCTGCCAGTTGCCTGTGAGGGAGCTGGGAACACAGTCGCCTCAGTGTGGTCTGGATACTCTGGATGGGGTGTGTGAGATCAAAGCACAACAGGGCGAAACAGTGTCATATCACACTGACAGTGTTTTCCCGTAAGCAAGTGGTTATATCCTCATGGTTGGAAAGGGATTTCCAAAGCTGACCCACAGGGTCAGGGTCTGAATGACACCTGCGTGTCTGCTTATAAAAACTGGATCCAGTGGAAATATAGTCCTGTAGTTGTTCAAGAGATTTTGATGGACACCCAACTGAATCTTTTCCATTAAGTTTTTGTTTCTAACTATTCCCCATATCAAGTATCCATATCATATTATGCTCCTTTGGCCTAAAATAAACCTCCACGTCAGTGTCTGAACAATCCCTCTCCAAATCTGATTTCAGATGGGGTGTGTGCGTGTGGGTGTGTGTGTGGGGGTGGGCGGGGGGGGGCATGATTTTAGCATTGCATGCTCATTGCCTCATGCTTTGCTATGTATAGCTCTTTTTAAAACCCTGTTGTGGCTGAGATTTATAGAGGGGCTACAGTTAATGCTCAGACTTGGTTTATACCATTATCTGTCCTCTGCAGGTATCACTGAGCACTGTCACATATATAGACCAAGGTTACCACAGAGCCAATGTAAATTATTTCAGTTATTCATTAGAACTGGAGTGGTAATGGACAGACCTGTGACTGTTCTTCAGGGTGTGTGCAGAGATGTGTGTGTGCAGAGGAAAACCATGTGTTTTTCGCAGAACCTTCACCAGTCCCACTCTATGTCCATTGACGAACACCTGCCTTCATTCAACCCAAATGAATGAGTGTGGTTGCAATTTTCTGTGTAATTAAACAGGCACAACGCATTTGTGATAAACAGGTGCAGTCTGTGGCTGCTCACCTGGTAAAGTGGCCTCAGAACAGGTTCCTTTTGTGTTGCATGACAGAGCTCCGTTATTTGCTGGCCAACACTGAAGCACAGAATTAAAGTGGGCACATTTACAGTTGTAGTAATCTTCAGAAAATGGTGGCGTAAACTTGAGCTGACCTACTTTAAGCCTATAAAGACAGCTCTTGCTTTCAATGAATGAATATACTGCCTGATGCATGTATGTGTTACTTATCTGGTGGGTATGTAATTGCATTCATTGTTTGTAACATCAGTTCCTAAAGAGGACTTACACGTCTCCATATTTCATATTCTCCACATTAGTAAACCTGATATTTAGAAAGTGGAAATTTGATGTTGCTGCCCATGGAGTTAATATGCTCTTGGTATAAATCACTACTATTAAAGCCCGCATGAAACACCAGCTGCATGGGAACACGCTGTTCTAATCCAACTGGGATATGACAGCACCCAGAGCCAAGATGGTCTGAGCGGTGAGGTGTTGACACAAACTGATGGGCAGAGGGGCTCACAAGTGGACAAACAGAGGTCAAGTCTGATCGGATGAATGAATCTTTGTGCGACTGATGCAAGTTCACTGTTTTACAGAACCAAAACCGCAGGACACATTGTGTCAAACTAAATGGATGTAAAACAAACATCCATTAAGGGATTTCAGTTCAGCCCGGCCTGCCGAGGTCTGATATATATTCCAAGGGTTCAACAGTAAAGTGGCATGGTGCCAACCAAGTATGCCCCCCCACCCGAAAAAAAAGCCATCCATACGTTTGCACAGTTGGATAGCAGATTGTTTTGGCGTTTAACATGTCTCTGTGGAAACTGAGCCTGGCTTTGTACAGCCGTCTGGCCCCGCTGCTGAGGTTGTGACATCATCTTCTGGATATTCACACCAGTGTCAGCTCCAAGGAAGCAGAAACAGGAGAAGACTTGACCTCCAAGGACAGCTGTGTGCCCCGCACGCTCTCATGCACATCTTGCCTTCACGTAACACTGCACTGCTAAGGCTGCCTGTAGCCTGTCACATGCAAGCTCTATAAAAATACATTACATTGTTATATATGACGGTCATGATAACGTTGTGTGAGGAGCATGCTCTTGATTGGACAGGGGCTGCTGTAATGGGATTAATTTGCCCTTTTTCTCTTTTATTTTCAAGGAGGCTGAAAATAAATTGTTTCTCACAAAAGGCAGACGTTTGGCATTGTGGTTAGTGGTTAGTGTGGGGAAAATAAAAAATATATGTGGAACATTAGGACTGAGATATTATTAGTTAAAATTATAAACACGGTATTTTTTTTATAGTTTACAGGCTGTGCACAAATATTTCTGCTGCTCAGTGTCAAGTATGTAAAATATACATTAGTTGTTTTTAATATTAGAAAAATGTGTCACAAAAAATAAATTATAACACTTACCAATCACTTATTATTATTAAAACTGAATTTTTATTAATTTTACTACGTAAATGGACCCCTAATAAATGACCACCAATCTGACAGCTCTTCCTGCAGGTAGACTTACAGTGACCTCTAGTGGTGATAGTAAGCCTTTTGACAAGCTTAAGGAAACGTGTTTTGTTTTAAATATCACATCACAGAAATATAAAATCAGATATAAAAACACAGACTGCCCATATAAACAAGAAAGTAACAGTAGTCCAATCCACGCTTTGGTATAAGAACATCCAAACAGGAACTGATATGTGACCAACAGTCATTCGCTCTGTTTCTCTGAATATACCGTATTTTTTTGGGTGATGTCACTTTTTTCTTTCCTTCTTCTTCAGCATGTCAACGACAGATGCAGACTTTCGCTTTAACCCTTTGATGAAAACAAAAAATTAAAAATACAGAAGAAGCAGACTTCTTCTCTGCACATGACAAACCTCTGAGAAAGATATTTCTTGTCATACCTTGCTTTTTGCTGGGGGACTCTGTCTTCTCTGGGACCCTCTTTGCATAAGCCAGCTTCATCCTCTGGATGTTCTTCTTGCTGATCACCTCATGCTGTACAATAGGGTGTGGGTAGTCTTTACCCACAATGCATCCTGCAGCCTGCTGGATGCTGCGAGGAGCTTTCCAAGGCTCATAGATGTATTCAGCTGGGAACTTCTTAAGAAGATGGAGATACTTCCTGCAAAGACAGTGGGGGTGAGTGAATATAATAAATGATAAAGAGATAAATAACTTCAGCAGGACACTGCAATGACCTCACCTGATGTAGTCTCCATTTTTGTCCGTCTTCTTGCCAAAGGCGACGGGAGAGTAGACCCTGAAGAACTGATGGAAAAAGGCACTAGCTGACAGCCACTGCCAGTTCCCAGCATTCAGAGCCCAGTCGCCATCCAACAAAAGTTTCTCAAAGACCTTCAAGCACAGAGAACAAATTGAGTAGCAAGATTTTAAAAAAAATAATGTTTTGTCTGCAGGGTCACATGACAAAGCTCTAAACTTATCAGATAATTCTGTTTCTACACCTGCATTTTATTTTTCCACAAAAATGCTTGAAATTGTTTCGGTTTAAATTATTGAGCTGGTTGTAGAAACAACATGGCAATAAGGACACGCTCATTTACACACCTTCTGTCCTTCTTCCCAGCTGATCCATAGGTCTCCCCTGGTGAGAAAACAAGCGACGGCATGTCTGGCCAGGTGATGGATCCAGCCCTCCTGTCTCAGCTGAGTCATGATGGAATCAATGAAGGGAAAACCAGTCCTGGCCTTCAAGAGATTACAGTACACAGTGACAAGAATTAGTGATAAAACAATTGTACTAGGAAAATAATTTTGCGCTAACACCAGAAATTTCATTTTGTTTTGTGATATTAATGGACTGAAATGACAATACCTCTCTCCATGCAGCCAGATACTCTGGGTTAGTGTCCCAGTCCACTTGAGTACAGACAGAATTGCCCTCCATCTTGTTAAAGTTTGGGATCCCCACACTAGCTGTGTAGAAGAACTCCCTCCACAGTAACTGGCCATGCAGGGACACTGGAGGAGCTGAGTGCTTCTTCTGCAGAAACAACCCAACAAAGCAACCCAAATGTCAGTATACTATTGAAGGCTGTCAGCTGTGTGTGTAGCCTTATTCATGGTGGCTGTGACGCTCACCCCTTGATAGACGTCTGTCAGCCTCCACCAGAAGGTCCGTGCAGACAAGCAGCCCAAGGTGACATATGGACTGAGAACTGTGGTGCTCGGGCTTAAAGAGTTTGGAGACGTCTGGGGTTTCTCAAATGTACACACCCATCCCTGAAATATGGAAACACAAGATAAATGAACGTGGAGCTTGCATATGTATAATAACAACAGAGCTCAATGAAATGTTTTATATTGCTGGTTTTGATGCTGGTTCAGGAAGATGCTCCATTTTCGTAGAAAATGTCCAAAATCATGTTGTCACGCAGCCAAAGACGAGAGACTGACTTACGGTTCGTTTCATATGTTCATCCAGTCTCCTGAGAGCCTCCTGTTCTCCACCTGGGAACTGCTCCTCTCCAAGGCCTGCAGCCTCCTGGCAGAGCTCCTCCACTGCAGGGATCCCATATGTCTTCTCATGGTTTTCTGAGCAAGGGGTCCTCACCTCTGTGCCAAGGAAACACATTTTAATTATAACATGCTTATGTTTCACACTTCCTGATTACATTTGCTACATTTGATTATTTAGCGACAACATGATGCTTTATTGCTATAATCCCACCTGTCATGTCTTCCAGGGTCGGCGCAGGGACTGGTTTTTTCGGGGGACCGAGATTTTTAACTACTTCCTGCATACGCTTGTAGGTAAGGGGAGTCTTCCCATTGTTTTCCTCAATTATTCTGCAGAGAGAGGATGAACAGTATATACCCGCCATCTGTATAGTGTAACACAGTCTTTAAAGCACAAAGAGATTGTGTATTTACCTCTCTGTGTCATACAGTGTGTGTGAGATTTTGTAAATGACTTCCACTCCGTGTTCCTGGGCCAGCGCCGTCACTGTTTTGTCCCGGCGCAGACTGTAGGGCTCTGTGTCGTACTCGTACGTTAACTTAGTTACTTTCCATTTGTTGAACAGTTTGGGGAAAACCTCCTCTGGTTTGCCTCTGAGGACAAACAGTCTGAGGGAGTCAAACAAAGAGCAATGTGACTACATCGGCATGGTAACACCAGCAAAAACCCAAATCTCACAGTTTCCAATTTTCTCATTCATCAATACAACTGAGAGTTGAGTCATATATGTGCTACTACCTGGAGTTGAGCTTCCTCAGGCTGCAGTCCAGGTCCTTCAAGGCCCCGATGAGGAACCTCCAGCGGTTGATGCCCATGCAGGTATTGTTGTGGAGGTGAGGGTCCAGGAGGAAGACCGGGTACAGCTCCTTACAGTCCCTCAGAGCAGCCATCAGTGCTGGGTTGTCATGCAGCCTGAGTCCCTTACGGAACCAGTGAATACAGGTATGAGCCATGCTGGTGACCCTGTGAACACAACATAGACCAGCTCCATGAAGATCCGCACTGACACACATTCACGTCTCTGTGTTGGACACACAGGCTCCTAGATTTATCCCCAAACACATTTAAAACAATGTAGCCACACAACGGTAACAACATGTTGCAGCATTGTGCAGTAGCACAAAACAAAGCGTCATTTACCTGGATTAAACCTCGCAGTACTACGGAAGACTTTGTTTGGTAACGCGCACGTTGACTCTGTTACAAAACAGGAAGGTCTGCTACGTCGGCAGCTAAACCAGCCAATCAGAGGAGAGCTGGCCGACACACGTGGTTGTGTGTGGTTTCACCCACTAGGGGTAAACCTCCTCAAAACCAAAACAGTGATTGTATTACACTGTGAACCTCGCTCCAGCAATATAGAATAATGTGATCAGGAAGGGTTTTTTTTAAATTTTGCGGTAGGGGAGAAAACAAACCTGTAAAATGAATTAAAAACGACAAATCTTGTAATTTTGTAAAAACATACAGCGTGTAACAGCGTCCTTATACTATAATAGATGTGCTGTCCTTTACCAGTCTGCTCTGGAATTCCCAGGTGAGGCGTCTCATTGTCATTACCACTAAAGACCACCAGAGGGAGACATAGTCAACGTAAACTGACAACATAAGCGTGTTGATTGTGTGTTGAATCTCGTGAGTACAGTATAACGCTGCACAATTTCTTTCTATGCATTCTTCGTTTTGAAAATTCACACATTCAGATGCGGATATGCAATATTTTGTGGACACTAAAAGTTTAAGGCTTTGAAATAACGTTAACATTCTTGTTATATGACTATAGGCTATTTCAGTTAATGACCCTTATATGACCCCGTGGCCTTTTTAAATGATCGTGGACATGTTTCATCTCTCAGGTCTTCAGAAGACCACAGCTGCTTCTTCATACAAACTCCAGCCAGCGATTCAGTGCAGCTTCACTCAGTGCTGAATTCAGTGATCTAATGTATATCATCATGTCTTCCAGTCTCCCCGCTGACAGCATGAGAGGGAGATTAAATCAGTGCGGAGGGTGAAGTGAAGGAATGTTAAAAACGTGTTGCTGCCTTCAAGTCCTGTCGGAATCTAAATATTAGAAAGTACTCTACAAAAGCCGGGATCTGACTGATGACTGCCTACAGCGATGTGACGTTCAAGTCACCGAGAGCATGACGGCGACGCATTCATGTAAATATGCTCTTCGTGTTGATAAACCACGTGGAGAATTAGTGAGTACAACAGCACGTGATTCACGTTGTTTGCATCACGCATGATAAGCAAATTGTTTACATCGCACACCCATGTTGCAGCAGACTGGCTGTTGACTTACAGAGTCTGTAACTATTACCAGCCATGTGGCGACAGTCACGACGCAGGTCGATACCTGCCCATCGGAATTCCGTGAAGGCAGCATCTCCGTCACGGCTGCGCCGGCTGATGGTGTCGCCATCCGCCGGGCAGCGCGCGGTGAGAGGACACTGGAGGTAAGGTGCGATGAGGGGTGAGAGTAAACAGAGACACAGAGAGAGAGAGAGAGAGAGAGAGAGAGAGAGAGAGAGAGAGAGAGAGAGAGAGAGAGAGAGAGAGGCACTATTTCTATTCTTCCTCATCACTGAATGAAGAAGACCCTCTCTCTCACGCGCGCACACACGCGCGCGCGCACAGTGCCTAAGCGATGCTCCGCCGCTCCGCGCCGCCGCCGCCTCTGACCAGGTGTTGCACCACAGAACAGCGACGCCGTTAACGTGACAGAGGATCGACCCGCGTGCACGCGCCGTGCGCCCTTCTCCCCGGTCCCGTGCGCAGACGATCGAGAAGATGCTGAGCAGACTGATGAGCAGCAGCATCCGGAGTCTGGACAGGGAGTGTAACTGCACCGTGAGGCTGCTGGACGACTCGGAGTACACCTGCACCATACAGGTCAGTGTGAATGTCAAGTCAGCGTCACGCGCAAAAGCAGGTGTGATCGGACCCTGACTCCTGAATGTGTGTGTGTGTGTGTGTCCGTGCGCAGACGATCGAGAAGATGCTGAGCAGACTGATGAGCAGCAGCATCCGGAGTCTGGACAGGGAGTGTAACTGCACCGTGAGGCTGCTGGACGACTCGGAGTACACCTGCACCATACAGGTCAGTGTGAATGTCAAGTCAGCGTCACGCGCAAAGCAGGTGTGATCGGACCCTGACTCCTGAATGTGTGTGTGTGTGTGTGTGTGTGTGTGTGTGTGTGTGTGTGTGTGGAGATGGGTTGGATGCTGGATGCAGTGTCAGGGGTCTGTTACCATGGGGCTGCGGATGATGCCTTCGTCAGATACAGGACGTTACCTGTGCCAGCGTCCCGTCATGATGCATGTGGCGCGTGAGTCACGTAGTGAAACACTGTCAATTCGCATTAGGTGCATTTTCATCGGGAGGACCCATTATGACCACAGTGAAGTGAATGAATCTGTAAGGCATTGATTTAAATGCATTATTGAAACTAATCTGGATAAGCTGATCTTGAGCCGTCTCATTGGAAGGCTCACACTGGATTTTTGGATCCACCTGTCTCTATGATGCCCACAGAGGCACAGGAAGTTCCTGTCTATATGGATGAGGGTGTATTCTGTGTTTACAAGACAGGTGTCATGTCTGCCCTTCACACTGACCCCATGCACAGAGGACTGGGCTCGTCACAGAGAGAGATCTTCACATATGATATTGATGATCATATCGATAACGATAAAAAACAACTTCTATTTGAGGCTGTTGTTTGTTTGCGGTGATGCTGCACGTGAGGACGTGAGGTAGAAACAATCCTATGGATTTTGTCGTTCTCTGAGTTGTTTAAAAAAATCAATTGTGATATTGGCATGGATGTAGTCTCAGTATCAGTGAGGGAGTCAGTAAACAGACCCTGTTGTTTATAAGCAGGAGAGTGGAGGAGTAAGAGCAAACGATTAATGTGCATTCCATCCTTTGTAAATCAAGTGTGTATGTGTGTGTGTGTCTCTGCAGTGTGTGTTTGTGCAGCTGCTGAGTGCATCACCTAACTTAGTCGTTTGAGCTGCTGTTTTGATGCTTGTTATTTGAAGAGAGTCTGATGTTGCAGAATTAGAGATGACAGCACACAAAGACCAGCGCCACCTGCTCATTTCTGGGATCTGACGGCACGAGGAGACACGAGCCTTTCAACATCAGACATGTGAACGTGCCAGTGCTCAGTCTTTCCCTGCACATCCTCCCCCTATCTGTATCACCAACAAGTTGTGGTTGTTGTCCATGAGAATTCATTCATCGTATTTTGATGCTGAACGTGTGGGAGTACACAGTCATTGGGCAGTGACGTCATCCCACTTTCATTCTGTTTTATCTGGCTAGATAAAGGAATCCTTTACAGACGATGGGACTTTTGATCAACCTTTTCATTTAACTCTCTGTGTTAATGGTCATGTTTTATCATTAAAACCCTGTGATATACTCCATTCGACTGGTCAGGAGCAGGCCTGGTGTGTTGAGTGTTTGGCGATGAGCTGTGTTTACCAAAGTGCAGCCGGCACTTGTTCCCCCTTGACTTTTGAGCAGCTCCTTCACACAGTCATGATGTAAAATATTTGTAAAGATATGCTGATCCCGCGGTTTTAGAAGCTGAAAGCACACAGCGGGGACAGAATGCTTAATTCCGGCTGCTGGAATGGATTAGCTCTCTACTGGCATATTTCCATATCTTCACTATGGAAAATAATAAAACATGCCATTATTTCATACCACGCTGCTCTTAATGAAGCTCAACTGGTTTAAATGGGAATATAATTACAGTTTAGTTCACTGGTTTTACCAATTAGCCAATGTGCACAACACATCCACACATTAGTTTTTGCCATTGTGATACGTAAAAACAACATTCAGGGGGTTATATTATTTATATCTCAAACCAAGCATCTGTAAATCACTGGTGATCACACCGTCCCTGTGGGGACCAGGGGTAGAATAGATTCCTCACACCCTCTCACTGATCGGAATTTGGAAAGAGATAGTGCAGAATGTGATGTGTTGTAGTGTCATGTAATGCGATGTGATGTGGTAGCAATGCAGCTTGTTTGCCAACTGGCATCAAACAACAGAAGAGGTGACAGAAGAGGTGAACATATTGTTTCTCATTGGCTTAAATTCCATCACAGTGACTGTACTGGAGGATGACAACATTGTCGGCTCACTGAAGATGAGAGCCGATCGCTGCTGCTCTTCCTTGCGCACCCTGGAGATGTGGCCCAGAATGAGGAGCTCTCATGGGACACATCTAGCCCTAACAGCCTACACCTTGAACTACTGCTGTGATAATGGATTCACCTCAAAAGGGAATGGAGGTGTAAATGACCTTCATAAATTATAATATATGAATGTAAAGGCAAAGCAGAGGCTCGGTTCGTAACGTAATAATGTGTCAGTGTTAATTTAACACAACAAAACATGAGCACTCCATGATGTGAGGAGTCACTGGGCAGTCTGATGGTTTATTTTTTAAATGCAGACACTGCAGTTACGGCAATTTACCTTGAAATTAATATTTCTTCCACGACGGGGACGATCTATATCAGAGGCTGAAAGCAAGATGAATGGGAGAATAGCATTGATCCAGAGAAACGTATCTAATCACAGTGAGTAAGTGGTTGAGTCATTTGGCAGCAGCCTAGATCCTTTATAGCTCACAAATGAAATTAGGAACGTTACCAAATGCAGAACTTGGAAGGAGCTCCTCTTGTTTCGCACCGTGACGGCATTATTATTAAAGTAAGCCGAGTGGTCTCCCTGCACTCTAAATGTTTCCCCCCCCCAATGTCTACTGTTAACAATGGAATGGAGGTTGTTAGATATTTTGTTTACCTACACAAGGGCACCTGTTCAAAGTTTCTAAAAAGTCAAACACTAAAGCAATGACAACAGCTCTTTTTAACCCAAATAATAGTTTTAATAATCTAAATATACCTTAAACAAATCTTTCAAGAATTTGCCTTTTACTGTTTATTGTAATGACTTTTTTCTGTGATTTGTGTTGTGCATTTTACACATGTGTCCCTCAACAACAGCTACTGCTGTCAACATGTCTTTGATTGCAACTCCAGCGGATCTGCTCAGTAGCTATCAACATAAATCTGCCTGAATTAGAAAGCTCCCAGGTGTAAGGTGAAGGGCTACATGGGAGATATGTTCTCTATTTTTACACATAATATGAGAGACTGCTGATAACATCTTTCCCAGGATGAAAGGAAAGGTGCTACACTTAGCACCTTGAACTGTATGAACACTGATGCTAAATAAGGCCACTAAGCTCAGTCAGCTTTAGCACAAGCTGTATTTCTTCACTATACAATTATGAAATAGACAAAAAAACGTTTTATGCGATTATTTATGCTGTGTATCGGAAAATGTGTGTTTTGGGTGATCTGGTTTTCCATAATAATCCCAGGAATGCTGGTCCCATCAGTACATTTATTTCTAACCTGTAAAGGCCTATTTTAGAATAAAGGTAGGATGTGCTTTAAGCAGACCTCCTGCTTATCAGCCTTGCTGCTAGCCATGTGTCTCTCCAATCTGCAAGAAACATGTCTGTCTGATGTGATGGCGCCCTGTTAAATAATGTGTTAATCCATAATGTGGAGAAATGAAATACGCCCTCAAGGCCTAGTCCTGCTTGCAGATTAGAACATTCAGCTATTGGCCATGAAGGTAATACAGATGACTCCAGTAATGTGAGGGCCTCAGCTCCTCAGCTCACTGCATGAGCACATACACACTGTTCAGTGTCATCACTAAGACATAATCCTGTCGAAATGTGCAACTATAAGGAGATTTAAACCAAGGGATTTAAGGTTCAGTGATAGGTTCCTAAACTCCAAGCTGTGACAGTGTATTGGCTGATTCATGCTCAAGAGCAATCAGTTTAGTTTCTTTTTTTAAATGGAGTGAGTTATTGATGTGTAATATTGAACGTAATCAGAAGATTTCTAACTGTGTTCGTCTACAGGGAGCTGTTTTTTCTGTATTCACTTCTGACACTGTAACACTGTAACTTGAAACTGTCATCTAAAGAAGTGGGATTTCCATAATATCCACACACTGTGCAAAAATACAATGGTTTATTGTGTGTGTCATACTTGAAACCTACATTTGTTGAATGGTTTTATGTAAATTTCAGATGCTCTTCATAATTCCTAGCCTTAAAATTCTCCACAACCCTGGGTACATAGTGACCAGATGTATTAATTACAAAATGTGAAGTTCTAAGAAAATATTAATTAAAATATGACTTTTATCAAATTCATTATAATCTTTGTTCACTGTCATGTGCAGTGCGATTTACTGTCAGGCCTGAATGGAAGTTTTTTTAAGAGTGAATGGGAGAATTGAGTTCTGTCACAGGTGTTAATTCAGAAATCTGTGGATATCTGAGTCTTTGTGTCAGCAGTGAATATTGATGAATGTGTCTGCACGTGTTTGATAAGGTGAGAACCCGCTGCACCTCTCCATCCATGTCCTTTTCTCTTTTTCTTCTCTCTTTCTCTGCTGGCCTCCTCTCTTTCTCCATCCCCTCTTTGTTTCTTATCTCCCGCTCTCTGTCCCTGTCGCTCTCCTTCAGCCAGTAGCACTGCAGCTGAGCAGACTAATGAGGTTGGCCTGACAGAACCTGACGCTGGTACGCAACACAGCAAAGACATACTATACATAACACAGCCAGCAGGGCGCTAGAGTCATTTCACAGCAGACTGTCGGCATTATTAAGGTTAAAGTAAGTGCAACTGAGTCGACTGAGTTTCCCACATGTTATATGAATGGCAGTGGCAGTTGTTTGGGTCAATGCTTTGGCCCAGATGTCACTCTCACACTTCTGTGTGGCATTTTTGTTTTTTTCCAATTCAAACTTATTTTTTCTCTTACACCTCAATCATGCAGCAAGCAACACATGAGTGATATATTCATCCTCTGGCTCTTTCCCTCCGTGATGAGTGACATCTCTCGGGGAGGCGGTGTGACCAAAGCTGGGAGAAGTGTGTGTGGAAAACTGTTCACTGTTGGCAGTGGGATGTGAACAAGTGATTGCGGGAGAGTAGGTCAAGAACACATTGAGTCACGCTGAGCTTCATCACTTTAATTAAAATGATGGGGATGGGTGTTGCAGGGTTCCTGCGCGTGGCTTTGTGTCTGCTGTATGGCTGGGTTTCATTCTGCGGGTGAAACATAATTAAGCCATTTTCCTGTCATATCTGGGAAGCAACAAGAAGACTGGGCTTTAGTGGAAGAAGTTGAACAGCAGCCAAACGAAACCTCCCCGCTGCCTCATAGGAGCAGTTACACCTCGGGAATAATGCAGTCAGACAAGCACAGGAGCGGAGAAGCTCTGAAGCTAATGGGTTATGAAATGGATGTTGTCTGTTTTTAACCATTAATCTTATTAAACATCTCTCATTTGGTTCATTCTGTCACAACACCATGCACAACATTTGGCTCAGCTGCAGTAAGGTGTTCCTCAGAGAGCAGCACTGGAGCTCTGAAGAATGCAGGTGTATTAGGTGTATTAGTGCTGGTTGATATCAGACTGGCAGAGGAAGCCCTCTCACCCTGGCACAGGCTGTACAGTGGGAAGTCTTTAAGACTTCACAGGAGGGAGAGAGGGCTTTGTGGTTCTCACTGGCGTCTTCTCCAAACCCCTCTTCCGCTTTGCTCTTTACTTATGTGTTATGTGTTACAGAGCTCAGCTGCACAGCTGATATTGTATGTTGTACATGTTTTTGAGTTATGCAGAAAACAAAAAGTTTCATTTTATACATAGATGCTGACGTCCAGTAAGGATGCGCACTGGCCCAGCACATTACAGGATTCTCTAAGTGTGTGTGTGTGTGTGTGTGTGTGTGTGTGTGTGTAGTAGAGTCTTTAAAAGGGAAGGTTTAAACTGAGCAGAAAAAAAACATGAAGTTGGCTGTGATGACTCCAGGACCCTCATAAGGATAATACACTGTGTCTGCTAATTACTCTGCAGCAGAGAAATAAAACACATTTTCACAAATGTTTAGAAATAATAAATCAGTGGATACTTTCCAGTTCAATGCGTTAGACAGTACAAGATGTTAGTGCAAAGCTTTTTCTGATTATTTTTGATAATACATTGTTTTATTTTATGTGAGCAGTAAAAACACACGACTACGTGATGGAGAAAGTCAAAGTTTATGTGTTTGTTTGGTTCGCACATATAGTTTCACCATTTACTAATACAGAGCGCCTGTGTTTGTTTGGATGATCCAGGCCATGTGTTGCGGTCTGCGGTGTGTGTTGTGTTTGTGTTGTTTGTTGTCTCTTGGGAATGTGTGGCAGCCTGTGCTGTAATGGGCTTTTCCTGTTGGATCCACCGAGTCAGTCTGACAGAAGAGGTGGAAGCAACACATTCAGGTTCCGCTAATCTACTATTGCAATAGTCCATGCATCGGCTATTAGCATGGCAATTATAATAGCAATTACTGCAACAGCAGTAATGGTGAGCTCAGTGTCACTTGACGGAAAATGTAACCTTGAGACGTACTGTTCAAAGACACAAAGACATTTAAATCAGAATTGAATGACATCACTGTCAGACAGTTGTTTTCACTTCATGCTCATTTTTGGAGGATGTCATTTATGGTGGCGCAGAACTGTATTGTGTTATACAGACAGGTGTTTGTAAATGACAGCGGATTAAATATTAAAACCCTGTCACTGTTAAAAGCAGTGTAATCAGTTCTATAAACCACACACTGCAGCCTTCAGAATCCCTGAAACAACAGTGATGTTTATGAAACAAGCGACTGGATGGTATTAGTTTTAGCTGCATGCACAGTGCAGCTGTAAACAAGCAAACGGGTGCATGTCATGTCATACACAGCAGGACAGACGCAGATGTCACGAAGCGCTGCCTCATGTTTTCTATCATGTTTTATTATATTAAAACCAAAGCTTTTCCTCAGTTCTCCCCAGAGAGCCCCTGCACATTACAGCATAAAGCTTTTACCAGCAAAACACCTACAGGCTTTTATTTATTTAGCAGATGCAAGCTGGAGTCATTACTCAGTTTAAACTGGACATCATTCAGTGGTACTTTGTAGTCCTTTACTTCAATAGGTCAAAGTGTAAGGCAAAACACAATTTCACTTTGTACTGGACCGGTAAAGACAGACAGCTGTTGCTGTTGACAAATCCTGAGAATCTCATTTAATTTTTTTTTCTTTCATCGCCACAAAGTGGTTTTCTGTATCTCTTGAAGGACAGTAGCCTTTTAACCTGAAGACTTCCGCAGATTGAATTTTAGCGGAAGTATTGTCAATGTCCCTGTTAGAGTATACAAGTCATCAAATCTCTCCACTTTTTTTTCTACATGGCTGGATCCAGATGTTTCTTCAAGATTTCAAGTGGGTACAAATAAAAACTGCAGGCTACAGTTTGTACTGAATGAACTGGATCAGGACTTAACCGTCTTCACAGGGCTTTCGGACATATTTCATGTTTTATTATGGACCTATGCAGAATTGAGTAATAGCACTGGATAGTTCTGCAATAAGAGAGATTTCAATTTTTTTTCAATGATCCGTGTTTAACTGGAGGAACCCAGTCTATTATACCACTATCAAAGACAACGACATCCGTCTTCCTCTCCAGACCAGTCTGGATCCCCCTCATCGTAAGCACTGCACCTCTCGTTTTAGCTCAGCTCCACAGCCCGCGAGTCTGCTGCAGTCTATTTTTAAACCCTCGCAGCAGCAGAGAAACTCTGTGTGCGTGGAATATTAAGCACTCCTCCTCTAACTCACTCGTGCTCATCCCCTCTCTGAGCCATCATCAGATCACTTCCATGCACAGAGCCGCGCGCACTTCAGTCAAGTGCCCGCCAAAGAGCCCTCGCGTTTCCTCCTGGCTCACTCGCTTGCCCTCTTGCACTCATCCATGGACACACAAATACAAAAATCAATCCTCGCTCTTTTCCCATACATCTCTGACTCCCTCTCATCCTGCTCTTATCGCCCTGATGACGTTCTCTTACTAATGTTTGCTGAGCTTAGTGTACGTCTTGAGTCTTGACTTCTCTCGTGTGGCAGAGAGATGCTGCTCCGACTACATTTTGCTGAGTGTGTATGTGTCTCGTATATGAGGCAGCACCAGTGTTTCACCAGTGTTGGTGCTCTTCCTTTCTTTCCTCTGGGTTCCTAATGGAGAAGGACAACGTAACAAAGACATACTAGTCCCCTGGACTTGATTTGGCATTGGCATCGACTACATATAGCTGAGGACTTTTTATGTGCCATACTAATCTCAAAGTTAAATGTTTTTGATTCACCATTTGTTTGCGATCCATGTGCTTTTTTTTTTTTTTTTTTAAATGTTGCCCAAAACTTTTCAAAAACATGAAATGAATTATCTGCTATTGTATCAGGCATGAAATCCCAGTGTCAAGCAAAATCAGACTGAGCTTGTTCTCATTAATGAAAAGACTATTTGACATTTTCTTTGCCTCTTTGTGCAAAAAAGAACCTTGAGAAAACACAGTCTGTCTTACTCACGTCTGCAGTGAGAGAAATTCACAGAGTGAGGCACACACCCGTCTCACACACACACACACACACACACACACACACAGTCAGACCCTTGCCTTCTCCCATTAGCACCGCGGCAGGTAATGAATCTATTCCAGACACATTTTTCATCAATCACTGCAGCTCCAATAGTCACAGTATGAAATATGGATTTGGCCGTCCCCAGAAAATCTAATTGGCTGCAATGGTGCTCAGCCGTGATGAGATCTCTTGGCCTTTTGTAAGAATCTGACTGTTAAGATGCTTTTCGGGAGAGGAGAGAAGAGGAGGCTGAAGGTTTGAGGGTCACCTTTCTACTGGGCAGCAACATGAACACAAAGTCAAACTTTTTATTGTTACATTATTACACAAAACTATTGTTATTTGCCTCACCCAAAACTGTCTTTTTTCCAGTAATATTAAATAATGACAACATAAAAAACTAGAAAAAGTGCATTCTCTAAAGAAAATGCATATGAATGCTGAAAGCTGTACTGAACATACATGCATCCAAACTCTGCTGAGTGAGCTCTCATAGCATGGTCTTCAACTAAACCAGCTGAAAAGAGCCAAAGATCTGCTGAATCAATACAAATGTAGTAGTAGTCATAGTGGTAGTAGTAGTAGTAGTGGTAGTAGTAGTAGTGTGTGAGGTGAAAGATGTGGGAGCTATAGGAGAAGAAGCAGGAAGATCTGCACAGACTGAAAAAAGGCAGAGCTGTGTTAGTGTCACTCTGTCTGAGACAGAGTGTGTTGGAAATGCATGAAACCCACCTGGCAAACAAGCTGGATTTACACAGAAACTGTACAACACATTGGTTTAATATTTTGATAATGAGCGGCAGGAGGCCTTGCTGAGTACATACATGTAACATTTGTGTAGACAGTGTGAAAGATAGCTGGGATATGGCAGTTTTAAAAATGACCATCTACAGTAGGCTATAAGGAGGATTGCACCCTAGGCTATACGGAGGATACACACACACACACACACACACACACACACACACACACACACACACACACACACATATCTAGTTGAGATGCAAAGGGTTTCCACTTCCTTTGTGTTTTCCACTTCTGTTTTCCCATGTCGGTCAACTTTGTTATCAGAATCAGAAGCAGTGTTTTCATCCCTGGAGGGAAATTCAAAAATGATAGTTTTTTTAAAGCCTAGTTTTTCACATCTTCAAGTTGCCAAGGAGAATTACATTTTCTGCTGTGGGAATAAAGCGCAGACAGTCCAGGCAAAGAAAAACTGTAGAAAATGATCACTATCTATCATATGCTCTTAATAATACAGTTACACAAAGAGAATTAGATTACTAAACTTAGTTTCTGTGGCTCAGGCATCAAGAGAAGGGCACCACTTCATTTTTCCCTGTTTGGAAAGAATCCATCAGCTTTAACTGATGATGGGATTCAGGTGAGCTAAGGTGAGCTCCTCTGTGCTCGTCCTACCTTTGTTACCAGTTACTTTCTCTCTCTTATTGTCTTTGCCCATGTTTCCTTCCTTTGTTTCTTTGTCTCTCCAAAGCCCAATCCATATCTCAGATCAGCGATATCAAAAGGCGGGAGCGGTTTTCTGCCTCGTTTAAGGATGAAAACTGGTTCAGACAAACACAGAGACAGGTCGCTGATGGGAGTTCACAGTGAAAACCGCCCTGGGTTTCCTCCACATAGTAAAATGATGAAAGGCAGTGGAGAATCATTTGAGAAGCAGGTTTCCCATCAACTCCTAAAATTAGCATATCCTCAGCTTATGTTTGTTTTGAAGATTGACTTACCGACTTTGGATTTTGGCAAACCCAACACAACTGTTTTAACAATATAAAAAAAACCTCACAAGGTTTTTGGGGTTTAGCTTAATAAAGTGTTGATTTTCGATTACATCAACATCATCTTTTCCTTGTGCATTATATCAGTTATATTATTATATACATACATGTGAAATTATAATTATAATTATATACATATATGTGAAATTATAATAATAATTATATTATATACATATATGTGAAAATCAAGTTTGCACTACACACATACGTATTGAGCCAGTTGAGATGTCTCAGTGCTGGCAGCTGTGTGTTGTCTCGTCACAGCAGAACTAGAGCCCAGGCAACGAGCCTAGTGACTTTCCATTGCCCTTGGATTTTTGGATATGCTGGGGAACTACAGGTCTCCATGGCAACCAGATTATTACATCACTACTCTCCAGCTGCTGTCGTCAAGATGGTGTTTGGCCAAGCTCTGCGGCAGCCCAACAGTGACTCCACACACACACACACACGCACACACACACACACACCCTTCAACTACAGGAGCGTGGCCATATGTTCAAACATATGGTTTATTTGGATTTGAGAATCTATGGATAAAACGTGGTTTTGTTAGTCTGAGGTCATTGTCAATAAAAAGCTGCGTGCCATCTCCCTCAAACACCCTGGATGTGTGTGTTTTAGCTGTTACACTGCAGTGTGACAATAATGTCGATTTATCATTCCTAACCAAGTGACAAACACTGAATATTTGATGGCTCCAGATTCTAACATCTGACAGTGTTACACTGCTGCATTGCATGGAACTGCCTAACCCTAACCCTGAACTATTGGTCCGCTAAAGAAATGCAGGTGAATTATGAGTTATACAAAAATCCCAGTGACCATAAATAGAAGATGTTTTTGCTCTGTCCTTCTGAGCCTCTGTGAGTTGTTTCCACCTGTAGCTTTACCCTAGTTTGGTTTTTGCCTCAGGGAAGGTTAGTCCCTAAATGTTTGGCACTCTTTAAATGGGGTTAACATGCTATGTTAGCCCAATTTTCAGTGGGCTATGTCCCTGTGGATACCTCTGACAGATGGTGGCGTGAGGGAAGCGTAGCTACAGCTGGCTGGGAGGTGCACACACAGTGGATGGAGTTGTGTTTGGTAGAAAAAAGTTCTCCAGCAGAGGTCAAAGTGACCTTACTGTCTGAGTGACTCAGGTCTCATGAGGAGAAGAGTCGAGGAGGGGTGAAATCATATTAACAGTATTTTAAATTCTTTACATGAGTTACTCTGTTACCTGTTGTCCTATCACTATATTATCCTATCATCCTGGCACGCCCACTTCTTACATCATTTAGGTACGTTTTTGAGAGTATCTAAAACAAGACTTCTATATATCTGCAGAGCGGTCATATGTGAGGCCAATTAAAAATGTATAAATTGTCAGAGGATGGAGGATGGACGCTGCAGAGTGAGAGATGAGGATTCGGGGCAGATTTGTTTACAGAAAGACACAAACAAAGAGAGGATGATGAAATAACCCTGTGCAAAAAAGTAGCAGAGCTTCCAGGCAGATGAGTTGTCTCTTCATTCACTTCAACCTGGCCCTAGAGATCGCAGCTCTCTGCTTTAACAGCAGCATCCTTCAGCAGGATCACAGTCACGTAAGCCAAATACCTCGAGCTTCTGCATGGCTTTGATGCCATACAGTGAGGGCCTCCAGAGAGAAGATAAACCTCAGAGATGTGAGGATTATTCCCCAACCGTGTGCGTGATCTTACACCACCACCCTGCTACCTATGCTTTAATCAGAAACATAGAAAACATAGTATTCATGCCTCAGATAAAGGCCTGCTGCCATTTCTGACATGTATTCTACACAACTTATCTCAGGATGCATCCTGCTCCCTTTCTGTTTTACCACACAAGTTATTTCTTACAAAATGATTCACTACTTTCTACATAACATGAAAAGACTAAATACTGGGTCAAGTCGGGACTTCATATCATTTTTGTTCAACCATATCAATTTATAGGTTAACATCAGTGTCATGTAAATATCTCACCATGCTGAACAGCTTGTTTGATTTTGTTTAAACTTATTAATTTATCAGATTTATTGGATGGTTTAGTTATTTCATGGAATGAGTGCCACGCCTTTGTGATTACATCATGTGACTGTCACGTGCCAATCATGTGACCTTCATGATTTAGTAACTATAAAAAATTGAATTCTGAGGATACCTGACCATATTGCTCTCCTCTTCATTACGTTTGAATTAACATAACTAATCGTGGTCCCAGTATGTGCTCAAGAAAAAGTTTTTTTCTTTATACTGCTAAACATCCCCTCACCCCATTGCAAGTTTTAAAACTTGTGTTTTTATAGACTGTAGGTCTGACATTCAGTCATTTCATTCATATGCCAACGCCAAGTGGCCTTAGTTTCACCCCCGAAAAATTCATGCCTCCCTATAATTGCAAGAGACATAAAAGGGGTGTTAATTATGGAACCAGGTGACAGTTATTCAATTCATGAAATGTCACACAGTTTACATCAATTTATAAAGACATTCACGTCAAAATAGATAAATGTTAGCGCAGTCCAGATATCACTTCACAAACTTTACTTAATCGGAATTAGTGTGTTTTATATAAGTTAAGAAACAGGATTCGATGTTTGCGGTTTATGTGTCCAAATGAGCTCATCTAATGCTGTGATAGAGTCTAGCTGTTGTCTTGAACATCATATACTTTCCCCCTCCTCTGTGCCTCCTCTGTGATGAATATGTATGGCTGAGCTGTCGGCCCTCATTAATTAGTCAGGGAGGTCTGACTTTGCAAAAAAAAATGCATGGCCCCAGTTTCCTGCAGTCCTCAGTAAATGTAGATGGATGGTTAATTTGCTCCTATGGGAATGAAGCACCATGAAAGTGCTTATGAAACCTGGCTTATGCGGGAGGGTTGTTTAGTATGTGATAAATCCGTGCCATTATTTTTTTCAACAATTTTAAATCCCATAATTTTCAACCTACAGGTACAATTAACATATCAAAACACCCAGTGTTGTTTTTATTGTCATATGTTTATTACTTTGCCTGCAGGTGCCACAGCGCTGAGGGAAACTCCCATTAACTGCCAAATAATTTCAGCTCTAAAGGTCTTGTTAAAAACAGAGGCGATGGCAGCTTTATACTGGGACAGCTCCTACACTGTAAATAATAGGTACATATCATACAGCATGTTTTTACAAAAGCCTTGTGGCACCTGTAGTGCAAAAACACTGGCCGACTGGTCTTTCCAGGTTAGTAGGATATATTCATTGGCAAGCTTTGAAATATGTCCTCTTACGTGACAGAGAATTCAGAGTGGTTTCTTCAGGAGAGTCCCCTCTCTCCATCTGGCTGGGGCCTTTGTCACCAGAGCAACCACTGTCATCCCTTTGTACAAATACCCAGCATCTGTCACCAAACTGATGTGCAACACCAAGCAGGAACTTTCCGAACATTTTCTAGAAATTTACTGCTCAAATATAATTATTCTTCATTACACCAACCTGTGCAGTAACGTAGTATATATGCTCTTTGTGTCCTTGTTGAGAACCTAAATGTTTTGATTATCAACACTCTCATTTGTGTTCGGTCCATAACATATCAAAACAAAAACAACAAAAAAGGTTGCTTGTTTATTTCATATAAAACTGCTACCAACATGGCTCGAGACAATACTTCGGTCTATTTTTCAATATTGAAACACTTCCATGAAAATGATCAATAACAGAACGGGTTTGATAAAATAATGGTACAAATCTATTGGTACGTCAATCCATCATATTTTAAGCAGCAGACGTAGGCCCCTGCATGGCCAAGACATTAGTCATGGTACTACTCCCTTCAATGGTGAACGAGGCTAAAGATATTATGACTGCATATTGAAGTCAATTACCAAATCAAAGGATCAATACTTGCTACAGAGAGTGGAGTCTAATAATGATACTGAGACCTCAAAACCTCATTTCCTCTTAGTTAAGCTATGGTTTTTTACCAGACTTGAGTCTGTTGGGCTATTTCACTGAAACATCTCATAATTCTTTCATTGGACACTTGATCCATATGGCAGCAGTGGAAAAATGATGACTGTTAAGCAAGTCTGACAATTATTAAGATACATTGCAGCTCTGCCTTAAAGGGCTTCCAGGTTATGTGAGTGCATTCGTTTGGATTCATTGGGATTCTTGTGAGTTCCCCAACAATTTGCAGCATAATGCTGACTCAATTGATCTGCCTACCAATATCATTAAAAAGCTGTCACATGCTTCATTTGAAAAAAATCATAAAGTTTAATAACCGCTGAAATAAGACACAGATGATGTGTGGTCAAGGTCGAATCAGATGCTCTATAGCAGAAAATCCTATTGACCAATCACGGTCTCTTAAACCCCCTGCAGCCTGGCCGCTCCTCTGCTCTTTCATCCTCTCGTTTCGGCACCCGGCACACGTGAAGACAAACATTAAAGCTCAGGGGGATGAAGCCTCAATCACCTGTTATATCGAACCGTCTTGTTCTATTGGTTGCCCGTTACCATTGCTCACTAAGTTCTGATGTTGCCGTTGGGCTTAGCTTCTCTGTCAAGCTGCACTTTACAGCCCGTGTTGTGTTAGAATAAAGAAAATATAAAAGCTGTTAGGAGCTAAGCTACTGTCACAGGAAAACATCCGACACAAGTTGTGAAACAGAAACTGTCAGAAACATGCTGCTGCTCTCTGTAAGGACGCCGCCCCCCCGACCCGTCCCAGACATAACCGACCCGGATCCAGGCTTGAGTTTGTGTTTCTCTCCGGCAGTGTGGTTTGGTGCATGAGGAGTGTGTCGTTGAGCTGAGGGCTGTGTGACATGAATAAGAACAGCACGCTGTCCTCTCAGCGGCTCAGTGAATCTCTGCAGCTAATTGTCTCCACCGCCACGTGTCGGTATTCTGAATGCAGCAGTGTTGTCCCTGTCACAAGCTGCTGTTTGCCTCCAGCGGCAATCGAGAAGATGCTGCCGCAACTGCCAGCTGTTCAACTGCAGGCAATATAATTACCAGAATAACCTGCAACATTAACTTTCTGGTAAACGCTCGCCTCAAGTGTTTTTATTTATTTCTGTGAAATGAAACCAATACTTTTTCACCTATTATCGTCTTTATTCATTTGCATGTGCATGTGTTGTCTTTGTTAGTCAGTGCCAAACGCCTCCATTGCCACTGTATGTATGTTACTGGATGTCTGCAGTGTGTGGAGCTGCATGTGTGTTGCAGTCCCAGAGGTTTTCAAATGTTTTCAAATGACAACATTTATATTCTTACCAGCTTTGCACCCTGCAACTAACAGGTAGCATGTTGATCAGCTGATCAGCTGGGACTGAATCCAGCCTCCATCTGCAACACTCACACAGGATAGTGTGTAAAAATGAATGCATGAAGAATAAAAACCAAGAGACTGGACAATATTTCTGCATCACCTCCACTATGCCAGCAGATGTTTTGCAAACTTGATCAGGTCATGTTGAATATATGACAAAAATAGATTGTTTTTTTGCAGCTTCTTCATTTGTCCAAATACGATTCACTGCGTATGTGTTGATTTACGCCTGGCACACTCTCTGTGTTGCAACCGAGTGGCATTTTAATGACTCAGCAAAACCAATTTTCTGGCTTCCCTCACATTCCTCTTGATATTTGCAGGCGACTGCGATTGTGTACACTGCAGAACAAACACTGTACCATTCTGCATTGACTCCAGTGGTGCATTGTCAATAACCGTACTTGGGAGGATGCTGAGGATGATTAATCAGTAGTTTTGGTAAGGGGGGGGGGGGGGGGGGGG
>JAFBJQ010007398.1:29156-40087 GCA_016785345.1 Trinectes maculatus | reverse complement strand
CAGTGATTCACATGGCCTCTTCCTGCACCGGCCTGTCCCCAACAGATGTGTTACAGAGATGGAGCAAGAAAGAGAAGCAAATGCTCAACATCCAAAGGCCATTTTCTGTGAAGCTGTACAATCAGCATATGGGTGGAGTAGATCTCATGGATCAATGTGTTGCCATGTATCCCCACCGACGCAGAAACAAACGGTGGTACATCAGAGTGTTCTTTCACTTCCTTGATGTCACAACTGTGAATGCCTGGCTCCTTTATAGAATGTCTGCAAATGAAGCGAAGGATCTGCTGCACTTCAAGGCGTCAATAGCTCGTGCTCTCATCAATGCAGGATCCGTGAAGATACACACCAGAGGCAGACCCAGTGCCACTCCACCACCAGCAAAACGGAGAGCAGTGTCTAAGGCCCCCCCTGAGATCTGGTATGCCCCTGGAAACCACTGGCCGCAGCTCAAGGAAGCAAAAAACGCCAGCAGATGCCAAGATGCTGCGTGCACACGAAGAACGAAGTACATCTGCATGCAGTGTCTTGTAGCTTTGTGCCCCGGATGCTAACCCTAACCCTAACCCTAACCCTAACCCTAACCCTAACCCAATTAACTAATTACTACCATGTTATTACATTGATGTTTTTTTACAGTACAAAATGCATGAAGTACACTTGAGTGGACAGATAAATATTTCTTTATAGAATAAAGATAGATAATCGCCTCCATTTCCCATACCTACTCTCCCCTCTTAGACCAGGCATCCGTGTGACAGTCTATTCTCCCATAGGCTTGCACGTGCCCATGATAAATTAGCTTAATGCCGTGCAAATATTAATCACATTGTCACCACAGCTGAGCAGGGAGGCAGTTTAGCACTGCAGCCGTCATGCAGCCCCATTTATCAAACCCCGGAGCTTCTATGCTAACCCCCCCGCTTGCTGTCTCCACAACACAAGCTGTTCCCACCCAGCTTTCCTTTGCCACAAGTATCTTCAATTGTTCCTTGAGTAACGTAGTTTACTTTGCTATAGTATTGTTGCCTCCAACCACTGTGGTTATGTAGTTTGGAATCATCATGTGCTGGAGACACATCTGCAAAGTGAGATTTTGTTATTTGTACATATGTGGTGCAATTTCACCGGGTAATGATTGAGGTGCTGAGGTATATTCTCAGTTGGAATGCATTTGAAAGCAAGCGACAGGAGTGGAGGTACTGGGAAGCACTTGTTTTTAGATTGTTTGAACACAGACAGCTCTGACAAATAATGTCTTTTACATTCAGTGAATTTGCTCTTCAAGCCTTTTGGCACATGCCACTTGAATCCGATTCCTCTAAACGAGACCATGACACAGTTTTATTCCGTGTCGCTGTCAGAGGATTCATATTAAGTATTCTTCATCGGTCCTCGGTGCCAGTGGGTCATACAATTATTCAGTAGTTGGTTTTGTTATTGATGGCCCCAGCTTACCCCACAGTGTAGGTAAAGCCTACTTGTAAAATATACTCTGATATTCACAAAGTCACAACTCACAAATGATGAATGTGGGAGAGCGAGAGTGAGAAGAATAATTATCACCCGTCTGCGAGTGCTGAAGATGTGCAAATGGAGTGTTTACACTTGGATGTAGCACAGACATTTAAATGTAGATCCTGGCAAATTACAGCACATCTCCAAGTCTCAACCTCAATAAGTGCTGTTTGGAGTTGGATGTATGGAGGGCACGTCCTGGAATATGGCCTCGCCTCCTGTGGTGGCACAGCATGGGCCGGTCGCTTACTGGGGACAAGTTTGCACTTCCAGATCTAAAACATCCAGCGAATGCAAAGTCTTGTCTTTTCAGATGTTTTCTTGAGCTGTTTTTGCTGAATTAAAAAATCCTAAACTTGTAGTCCCATTAGTCACTGCAAATGTGTAGGGGATGATTCTGTCAAATTTGTTATAATACGTAGTATATTATATAATACAAATATTCTGATACTAATCCCAGCAATGCTTCATTATTTGGAAAACATGGGGGTCAACATTTGTCATCCTACCAATGGTTTGACTGGGGGTAAATGTCTAGTAGATAGACTCGACGCTCGGTCATCAACCCGGGGTTTGCAACCCCCTAGGGGTCCACAGCAGTATTGCAGGGGGTCCTGCAAGGGGTAATAAAATGTGGCTAATTGTGAGAGGGGTTTTATGTTTACATATTTTGTCTAACTAACCTGTGTTATTTTATTTTCAGCAACTGCTGGTCATTACCTCCAAACTGCAGCTAAGTGTACCTATTAAACAGGGAACTAGTTATACAAAACATGATGACTGTATTTTTAATGTAACAGCAAATACCACCAGCTAATGAACCGATTTACTCCTTACAATCAGAAATGTAGAGACTGTCTTCTCCCTTTTGAATACTCTCTGTAGCTTTTTGTATTTATTTTCGGTCAGATCCTGGACACAGTGTTTTGGCACTGTATGGGACGTGCCTTTGGCTGTTTACTTAGCCTGCAAATCTTTTTGGATTCACCGGCCACACTGTGCAGTGGATTAAACCCCGCATTTTCCATTTAGGTTTTAAACACCTTTTAACCTTGGTGGGTCATTGTAATCACTGCGAACACTTTTCACCTGCTGCTGCACATTCCTGTTGTTGTAGTTGGACAAATAAAGCAGCAGGAGATTAAAAGTTTTCAATGCGAGGTTAAAGAAATGCAGGACATGTATTGTTCCTGTTGGAGTTCTTAGCGAATGTGCTGATGTTCAGTACCATGGTATGGCAAATTGACCTTGTACTGAGGCACATTCATTGATAATCTTCACAACAGGCCGAAAATGAAACCTATAGCTTTTTCCCCCCTGGGCTACAATGGATTCCTCCTCAATTTGTTTCATTGTGGGAAATCACTGTTCAAGAACAGGTACTTATTCAGTGGCACCATGGGGAGTGCTTTATCCATTAGTGGGCAGCACAGTGACCTTCAGACAGTCCATCCATTACCCTTTTATTTCTTGGACTCTTTCCGTTGGAGTGAAAGTATGAGTGTGAGCTGAGCCCCTCCACTCAAACTCTGGCCCTAATAAGAACTCATTGCATCATACTGTAAATAAACTGCAGAAAGACGTCAGAGCATCAGATGCACCCTGAACTAACAGGTGGAAAACAGACCTTTCTCTGTGAAAAGAGATAAAAGATCCTGACAATGAGATGAATAGGAAATTGCTTCCATGTGTCTCAGAGAAGAGGACTCCTGTGTAAAGGGTTGACGTGTGATAATGTTCTAGTTATATGGTTCTGGATTTAAAGGATGGTAATATGGTGCCACACATGTATGCTTTTTAAAGTGCTACAAACAACACACACTTTAGTGGAAGACAATGCAAATACCTTGGTGAATAGCTAATATAATCGCCTGCTTTCAGGTGTTCAAGTTAAAAGCAGCTGCAGCATTGAAAGGCCAGGATGAATAATGTAATTATGTCTTTGAGGCTGGTCAACGATGGTGAAAAAAAAATACAAAGAGAAAAAATAAATGCAAACCAATGCAACAACTCCGGGTATTAAATCAAATTAGCCTGAAGATAAATGACTTAATCTTCTCTCCACACATTTGCGTTGTCGCTTTTGTTTTCTTTTTGCACCACTCAGAGAGAAGGGAACTGCTTACGCACATAGTCCAGCATGTGCTGATTAATCACCGCTCTCGCTGCGGCATGCTAAATCTCAAAAGGTTTCATTTTGCAACAGGTAGAAACATACCCAGAGATGTACAGAATAAACAAACATGACAGGATGCATCGTCTTGCATCTGCCTGTCCTCCGCATGTCTGTCTGTGTGGTGAGCTTCATTAATTGGTTCGCGGCCAAAGAGATGAATGGTTAGATTAGGCCCCTCTCACCACTTTTCACCTCTCGCTCTCCCCACCTCCATTACTGAACTTTCCACAAGCAAATTGAGTCAGGCCCTCTTAATTAGATTGTTTCTCACTGCATTTCTAATATGTGACTAATTAGAGGGAGAAAAAGAAGAGGAGATTGCCCAGCATTGCACCAGTCATGAATCTGAAGACTTATTAAAAAAGACAGTCAGTAGTTCCGTCAGCAGTTACTGAATTCAGAATAACAAGTCGAACGACTATCTGGCCAGGGTCAGCAGACAGACAGCCATGTTTCATCAGAGAGGAATATTATACAAGGGCGTTACCATTTAAGTTAGAAAGACTAGTGAGAAAATAATAATTAGCCTACGTCCAATAGACAGGGAAAAAAAAAGTCAGTTTATATTGGAATGCTGATGTAAGCAAAGTTTTGACCCCAGCGGGATTTAGAAAATATCACCAGTTTTCTGTTTGTACTGTTGTATTGATCATGAATGAATGAATGAATGAATGAATGAATGAATATTAAGTTTAGACTACGAATGTGTTTTACTGGAGCTGTCTAGTTCTAAGCCAAATATTAGTTGAGTTTTTGAGAAAAGAATAGCTAAACACGTAATAAAATATTTTAATACTTCAGTAATTCAATGCTTAATGGTTGTTTATTTTATACAGATTATTTTTATTGGACTGGTTATTTAATGCAAATTGGGATACTGATATTCCTGGTCGTGATATTTATGAAGAAAAATTATAGAGAAAACAACTGTTACCATTTTCCAATCAAATAAATTCCTACTCTAGAATGAATGAAATAATTCATCACTAATAAATATTTAGGCGTTTTAAGGACAAAGAGTCACTGTAGAGATTCAGGCTGAATCAGTGTTGTGTGTCATTCCCACATTTAAACATGAATTCGGATAGATCCCTAATCGACCAATTAGTATCCATCTCTGTGCTCATCAAGGCCAATTAATTATGGAGGCTGGAACGAAAACAACGATACACAGCGGGCCTTCCAGAATACCACGAAACTGATGCACTCGGCATCCTAATGAAAGCCAGTAAAGATGGGGTGAAGGCAGGGTCAGTCAAGGTGAAGGCTCGTTAAGCTTGGGGGTTTTTGGTAGAACGACATCCTGCTGATTCAGAGGCTTCGCCCAAGTTAATCAGCGGCATCAGAGCTCTTTCCTTGCACGGCTACAAGGGCTTCAGAAACAGGAGGGGGAAAAAAAATCAATATGACCACAACACGAGCAGTACAGACCACACATGCTAATGGTTTTTATACAAGCACTGCTGTATCTGTGTCAGAACTACTGTAAATTCAGTCATCCTTAACGGCGCGGCTCCCCACGGACGCAAAACATAGAGTAGAAAATCTTACCTTTGTGTTAAGCTTCCATTCCAGCAGCCGGTTATAGGACAGAAATGCTAATTAGATTGATTTCAAATAGTTACGCCACGGATAACAAGGCTGTACAGCACTGTAAAATTGTCATGCAGTTCATACCGCACACTGTCATTAAATTACAGACTGCGCCTGGGTGATATGTGTTTGAACAATATATGACATCATATTTTATTTTCCAATTAAAATGGGTGGAAGATGAGATTTGCAGGGTCCACATTAGAACAGTGCTTAAGAAGCCATAACTTTAACATCATATTATTTTTATAATACACAGTTTCTTCTTTCAGGAGGAAAATGCATTTTGTTTGCCGTTCAGCCTACAGTGTTACACATCTCATTGAGATTAATGAATTTTGCATTAAAAAGAAAATGCAGCAGCTGTCTCTGTTTGTCTTGTAAACACTGAACGGGCTGCAACCAGATTTATCCTTGTGCCTTTTCAGTTGGAGGATTGTTAAGGACTGTGAAACATTTCTCACAAAATATCATGGAAGGAGACATAATTACTTTTCAAATGTTAAACAGGAGTCACAATTGCTCCCTATCCATAACCAGCATGCTTATTGCCTTATAATAACCACTCACTGGACTTGGGTTACAGACCCTTATATCTGTTGTTGTCAGCCTTGACCACCTCCATACACCTTGTGTACAAGTACAAAAATGTAAATGTCCATTCACTGTATAGCAGACTATGCAAAGATAAGGTAACAGTCAATGTTAAATGAATTTAACCTTGACCACCATTTTCCCATTTGTAAGTACACTACTAATAGCTTACTCATGCACATCAAGGTATTGTCTCTGGAATTCTTTTTTGCTGATAGTGTATTGCAACCGATAGCCGACATGTTTTAATGATCTGCTGACCAATGATCTGCTTTGTTTTCACTTCGCGTATCTATCCTTTATCTACCCTTCATATTACTACTTTAATAGAATGCACGAGGGGAGGAACTGTTTGGCGCGGTCGTGGAAGACAGATGTTGCCCAGTGTGAGACTGTTTGCAGCATCCAGAGGCAGCAAAATTTAGTTGGTGCTGAGTCAGCTGACTGAGATTTGTTTATCAAGGTTGGAGGCAAATGCCTAGACATTTTTTTTAATTGTTCAGACTATGTCTATAGAACAACAAACACGTCGTTGACAATCTTTTTTAGGAGAGAATTGGTTAAACTGCAATTAGCCAGTTAACATCTTGTGCAGTGGTTCTTCCCATAAACGCGACATCAGACTATTAGTGCATTATTGCAACATTACTCTGTTATTATAAGCATCACTTCCACCAGATGTCTGTGGGGATAAAACCCTTGTGATTCTTCCCGTCTTATGACCTACAAATGATCAGTTCTCCACTTGGAGAGAGCCATGTGAGTGCGCCAACAAACAGGATGGTATAGGAATCTAATTGCTAGATACAGCTGCAGTAATCACTGTAAGGGTATTACTGCAATTATCCGTGTGACATTGATGTAACAAGTAGAAATCATAACATAATGCACTATGTCAATCAACACACGACACAAACCATGCTGTTTGCGGCGCTAAAATTTGAGAGTTGTATGTTTCTGCACAGCCACATTCAGTGATGACATATAATTAAGCAGCGAGGATAATTTTTGAAGGGGAGCTCAGACAAAATCATGACATCAACAGAAGATAAAATGCAAACGTGGTGGGTGTTACCACTGCACAGCAGTCTGAAGGGTTAGAGTTTATGCAGGATCTGGTACTGGAAGTAATGAGGATGAATATTTGGAGACAGGATGGGCAGGGCCACATGATGTGTGAAATCAAGGAAGTAAGACATACTACTGTTGTCACATGGGGAATTTGTGAGAAAGTGATGACCTGATTTTCATGAGATACGACTAATGGAATATTAATTATTCTTCCTTGTGGGAAACAAGAAAAATTGCAGGGAAAATGTTTCTGTATTTTTCTATATTTGACAATAACTCTGATTCACTATGGTACCCCAATTCACACTTACAGTTAATGAAACTCCATTGTTCTTAGATGTCTGGGATGTGTATTATGCATCAAACATCAACAGTGTACAATACAGTGTGCAGTAAACGGCGTTAATCTCATTGCTTATTTACTGACAGAATGTCTCCTTGGACTGGGCTTTGAACTCCTTATCTATGTGTCTCACAGAACTAGAACATTCCCTGTGGATACAGACTTCAGGATGGGAAACACTGCCATTAATGAGGACGTTTTCATCTTTCAGTGGGTCCAGGTTTTCAGTAAGTTGACAGACTTAAATTACGTTAAGTATATGCAGTTAATAGACAGTGATCATTAGCAAGTTTTTTTTAATTTAGTTTATTAATTCAAATAATGCATGTTTATTAAAAAAATGTATTACTGTTGGCTTCAGTACATATTGTTAGGTTCGGATTAATGGTATCTAGACACTCAGCTGTTCTGAGACAACACGCTATACTGACGACACTTTCATCCAATTAGACTGCAAAATATTGTTTGACATTTCCTTGGCTTAAGGTGACAGACTCCCAGGTATTCATGCTTGATTTATTGCAGACAATAATAAACTGTATTGTGTCTCACAGGGACTCTGTGCATAGGCTATGAACTCAGACATGGTATATATGCATTAACATGACAGCCTTTGCAGTTCAGCGAAGCAGGACTCTCAATGTAAAATATCCACCGAGAATCTCAGTTTCTCCTGAGATATCCTTTAATGGGCTACAATCTGAATTCTGGGTCACTTCTCTACTTCCTTGTCTCCAGCCTTTGCCAGCATTGATCAAAAAACAGAGACGGGGGCCACCAATCGTATGCAGTAGCTCCAGGTAGGAATAATGAGTCTCTATTGAATTTCCATTCAGCGTTCCAGTTCAAACCATAGCCAATAAATTTCAGGATAAATACAGACAGAGAGATTCACTTTATGCACATCTATACACATGCAGGATACCAAAGTTTGCCAAAGATAGGCTGTATGTGACCCATTTAAACAATAACAATAGATTATAAATTTAGAGTGTTTGACCTGACTTACTTAGGTGAATTATGGGCCATTGCCTGCTCTTGTTTATCGAAATGGAAAGATAGTACATTTGTTAACTCGGAATAATGGTGTAGGAGGAGTCAATGGCTCCTCCTACTTAGTTATGACAACTGGAGAAAATCTACAGCAACTATAAATACAGGCAAAGATTTGAACCGGACAGTGGCTAATGCTCGCTGCATAATGACAAGCCACCAATCAACAAGCAAGCTAAAAGATAGTGTTGTCCACCCTGTGTCTCCCATCAAAGAAACACTGCATGATTGGAGATGATAGCGAATCCACTCTGATCCCGGAGACTTTCTGACACACTGCACACAGAGACCCACAGCAACAGAACAGGACCGAACCTGATTCAACCCATACTGAGTTGAAGTCCGTCTGGCCCATTAAGACTGTTGCTCGGCAGGACTGTGATTCGTGTGTGAAGTGATTTGGATATATTTAGAAAACTGTCATCTGTTCATCTTGATATCTGTTCTAAGTGTATATGGGTGACAATGACTTACGGTATTTAGATCACAAAGCATCTGCAGCTTTTGGTGGAATCTAGATATTCAGGGGTCAACTAGAACAAGACCGACAGTCTTAATTGAAATGCGTATCTCTTCCAAATGAAGACGAACATGTGTTGCAATTTGTTCGTTTCTGAATGCGGCATTACTGGATTGTCTGTTCAAGTGATTTGCTGAGTAGCAGTAGCTGTGAGACGCTGGCTGGATGTTTTAAGATGTGAGGTGGGAAAGGTGTTCTGGGCTGTCTTGAACCAAGGACCTTTAAGTCTGGAGATGTTGACAACTTGTGGGGCACAGCGACCCTCAGTGATCCTTTGCTGTTGGGTTGGCCGCACTGCTTCCTGGCTGTATGGATGGTATTTATATTTTCTGAAGCTCTGCTGCGCTCACCAGCTGCATACATGGTCACCAGTACACGCTCTTTGCCATTTGTGTCTGCTTCTGGTACGCAGAGGCTCTTAGCCTCTGTTCCGGTCTGTATTGAACAATATGTTCTCGTGTTGGTATTTATAGTGCTTTTTAATAGATGAGAGAAGAGTGCAAAGCCATTCCCGTCTTCCTTCAGCAAGAAGGAGAATTTCAGAGTTCGAGGTCGCCTCGAAACAACGCTGTTTATCCAACAATAACCTTTGATTAACAGAAAACTCACCCAACAGAACTGTGAGAAGGATCACACATCACATATCACAGTGCAATGCGGAATTAATGTCAGTGGCTTTTCCAGAGAACAAGGCTTCATAGCACTTTCAATGAACGTTGAATTGAACGTGGTCAGAGGAGAATGTGAGTAGCCAGAGGAAACAGTCATTAACAGACAAATGTGATTCTCCCATCAGGTCAAGAAAGAAAAACTGACTACAGTAAATAGTGGGCTTCATTTAATATCATCGACTTCCTGACCTCACTGACCACTTAGCTCCTTCATGGAGCCCACACTTTAGAAGCTGAAGTGCAGACTCTAAACATACTAGAAGTTATTTTCTGGTCTGAAGAGCACTAGGAAAGAGGAGATTATTTTCGACACTCTCTGGCACCAGTGTATTTGCACTCAGCACCTGCTAAGTGTGAATGTCCGCAGGCAGTCTCTCCATCTGGTGGTACACTGCTGGCCAGACTGTCCCAGTCACTGCCCTGTCCCTCTCCCTCTCTCCACGCTGCAACCCAAAGACATGCACAGGGCAATGGCTCACCTCTTATCCAGCACACCCGGTCCCGGTCTCAGTAACAGCCTCCATCCTGTGGGTCCTCGGGCCCTTTGATGGTCTCACAGGCGACATATGTGAGTCTGATTAGCATATGGTTGAGGGTTACTGCTATCCAGAGCCCACGGTAGGGAAGGCTGCAGGGAGGAGTGTAATTGATTCACTGCACTTTGTCCCTTCACCATGGTAAGAACAGAGGATCACTGATATCGTTCATGTATCTGAGTTAGATTTTTTGCTACGTGTATCACTGCAGAAAAACAGTGTCTAAACGTTTTTTGAAAAAAACAATATAGTTAAATCACTTTTTTTTAATCTTAACTTGACCTTATTTTATATGGACTGGGTCTTTCCTTGCTTTTATGTTGACCTGTGTTTTAATTAGTTACAAGAACTAAAGAACCTATGAAAAGTATGTTGACTGAAAAACAAATGTCTACATAGAGCTGATATTTTTAGAATTGCATCCATACTGCAGTCTAATCAGAAAGTGTTAAGATCAGAGAAGAGCACAGTTGCAGTGTGCATGTTCAGTGTGAGGGAAATAAAATGCTGACGTCTGCAGACATGCAACTGCAAAAAAAGATAAAAAAAACTTATGATGCTTGACTCTGTTCTCTTGCAGTTTTCGCTGCAGTCAAATAATGCAGTTCAAGTTTGCAGCATATACAGGGGGTCCTCGTGTTACGACGGAGATCCGTTCCTGAGAATCTGTCGTAACTGAATTTCGACGTTAGTCGGAACATACATTCATTGTGCCATTGTGCATACATTGTGCCACTAGATGTCGCTATAACACCACCCTACAATAAGAGTTTACTATGGTGAATTGCCTTTTGTCACTGTAGGGGTTGATATTGCGAGTGTAATGAGCATTTCCTTTAGATTTCTGATATCAACC
>JAFBJQ010007398.1:8353-28885 GCA_016785345.1 Trinectes maculatus | reverse complement strand
TGTGAATAAACCTACGGTATTGCCACGATCACGAACGCATCTGTGTCCGTGTGCATCTCCTTACCGGCTGCCGCTGCAACCCCTGCCAGCCGTCCATTTCACATAAGTAAACACAACGCAGAGTAGCCTAGCTGTGCTGTGGGGGTGCTGGAGAGCCTGCAGGCGCGCTTAGAGACAGAGAGAGCACTCACCAACTAGTTCCCGTGCGAAGTCTGTACATATTTACGGGGCAAACCGCTTAAGCCGAAACAAGGAAGTTCACGGGAGATGTGTCGTAACCACGAAAACAACGCATCTCGCGACCGTCGTAACACGAGGACCCCCTCGTAACACGAGGCTGAAGAAAGGTGGGAAATGTTTGTCATTTGTACAGCTTAGGAAAAAAAATGAAGATGCCATCCTCAACCAAAACTGGAGTGTCTCTTAAGTGTACATAAGAGAAAAGCAATAATCCTGTAAGAAAAAAAAATCAGTGATAGGGATTAGACATAATATTTAACATCCAAAGGGCAGGGGTTGCATCTCCAGACACCAGACTCCAGCACTCATCTTTGTCAAATGCCATCTTAGATCTTCGATTAGATGCAACTTCTCTCCCATGACTTTAACGTCTTATAGGAAAAAGTTAAGAAAAGAATTGTTTTGTCACATGATGTCTATATACTAAGTGCAAGCCAAAAGTCATAGTGAGATCAGCAGCACTGCCATCACGCTGCATTCGCTTATGAGCAGCTCCACAGTCATTGTCAGAGTTTATTTATAACACCATTACTTATAGTACAGTGAAAGCCAAATTTGACTGCCTGTATGTGACCTTGATTACGCACTGGACTCTATGCACAAACATAAAATCTTAAAAAAAGAATTTTAATCTTTGATCTTATGAATCGCAGTTGTTTTCACCATAAGTCACCTGTAGTCGCATAATGACAGACAGGAGTATGTACTGCTTTGTGAGTTTGGCTTCTTTCTTGTGAATTGTATGTTTAACAGCAATCTTGCTCATTTACACAGAAGACACTTAGTTGATTGATTGTGTGAATAATATTATGCGCTCACTGTCAGATAGCATTGCACAAACGCGTCCCTCCTCATTGAATGCATTGCATGGGGTCGTTTATTTCAAAGCCGACGTCGTCAAAGCAGCGTGCCTTTATCTCCTGGGAGGCTTACAGGGCCGGGGCATGATTGTCTCCCCGAATTAATGGTCCTCTCTTCGTGTGATAACTAGAACAGCCGCGTAATTAAAATCCACTTTATATTCCACAATACCTCTCTTGCTTTACCAGGTGATCAATGCCTTGCCACCCATTGCCCTGGGTGTCTTCTCACTGCTTGGGTGGCTCTCATTTCAAATGAAATGGAAAAAACTCTGTGTATAAAAGAGAATGAATAAGTAGAATATTAAGGTCAGAGTCAGGGTAGGTTTGTAGACTATGGCAAATTTAGAGTTAATTTTGACAGAAGCTAGTGGCTAACCAGCCTTTGGGTCATTTCTACATGTTGAATGATTAGTTGTTGTCTGTATAAAGCTGTGGAAGTTTGGTTTGACCATTTGTCTGCTAGTCTTCATCAGCGTTTGCCCTCGTGACGCAGATATAATCAGTCATCTAAATGAAAGTCAGTCATCCAAGGTCACATGTTTCATAGAAAGCCCATCTGTAGCTGTAGCAGTGCATATAGAACCTGAATAGTAGCAATGCCTGTCAGCACTACCAGAAGTGTTCTTTTATCTCATGCTTCTGCTTTGACTTCTGATCTTCTAACTTTAAAAAAATTAATTCACTTCCCTCCTTATATTTCATGTTCTCACATCAACCTTCCCATTTGTGAATTTTCGGGATTGCAGTGTTTTACCTGGACATGCCATAGTATGTTCATAATGTATGTCAAATGCAGCACAAGACAAAGAGTTGTTGCTCTTGTCCACAAGTCCACGATTTGTCCATGAAGTAGACTGAGGCAAGCTGTTGGTCTTTCATCTTTCTTCTTTTTTTATTAATTGCTGGAAAATTGTATATATGTGTAGTATTGTGTACACTACATTACAACACTTCATATCACTTTTCACTGGAGTACATGTCAAACCACATTACAGTATATTACATGACACTGAGCAATAACAGTTGACATCTCAAGTGTAGTTTGTCATATTATTATGATATATATTATTTTGAGCATAAATATTTCATGTTTAATCACCACACTCGGGTTGATGTGAGATGGCCTGATTTCCTATTGGAAATATATCAACTTGTCATTTTAAATGTACTGCTTGTGTTTATGTGGCACATCAGATTATACTGATATCGCACTCATATTTATGTTTCATAATTTAGCATAAGGCTACATGAAGGATGCTTGATAATGGAATAAGGTGAACTGGTCATTGTCTGGTTTTAGATTCACATTTCCTCAGTTTTTTTCACATCTTTATTATTCATGACTTTATTAATGAGTCACTTTAAATCCAAACTTTGATGGATACAATGAGTTATGTAATTAAAACAGGCGATATTTACCCTCATCTATGTTTTTTGTGTGTGCACCCATGGCCACTCTGCTCTGTTTACTTCACACATCAGTAATCGTCCAGGTGAATGCCTTTGCTCCCATGGCTTCTGGACACGTTCCTCCCTCCTGGCAGAGGCACCGTGTCATTAGAAACAGATGGAAGCGTTGCAGAAAACGACGGCTCCAAACAGCCTCTCTGCCTCGATAACAGGCCCTCTCCTCCTCCTGCTACTCTATCGCAGTCACCATTCACTCCCTCCGCCCCACCCTCTCTCCTATCTGCCTCCCCTATGCTTCACCTCCTACTCCCACTTCAGGCTCTGACTCCCTTTGTGTCTCTCTGTCTCTTTACTTCCTCTCTCCCTCTCTATCATCACCTTTATGGTCCATCGCTGGATCATGTATAGTATTGACCTGGCTGACCTTGTGGCCTGAGGTTTTTCCCCGTACATCTGATAACCTAGTCTGGTGTGGTTAGTTCAGGGTAGATAGTGGTGCTCCTGGAAAACGGTCCAGTGGCACCTAAGAAATATATGATCAACAATATTTTTAGTGGGTGAATGAGTGTATCCCCATTGGGAACTCTGTCGATAATAATGTAAAACCTTGCATAAAATGATTTAAATATCTTAGACATTTGATACACTCAATTTAAATAGTAAGAGCCACATCATCACTGTATAAAATACTTCAGAGATGAACATTAATGGTCAAATATTAAATATAATTCTGAGTCTGGACTTGATTTACAACAAAACGGTAATAGCATGTTAATAGATAAATGCCTGGTAATCTGGTATTGTTTACACTTCAATTATTTATGCAATTGTGATTGAGCACAAAATCACTTTATTGATTTTGCGTTTTGTAGGAATAGGAACATGTTGATGTTGGAGGCACCCAGCCATCCGTCCATTTGCAAAACCACTAAATGTGTTTATTGCCACGAGGGCTATCCCAGGACACTGTGCCATAGGAACACCCTGGAAATAAAAACAAAAAAACACTTATAGCATGTTTACAGTTTCCAAGTAACCTAAGTTGCACTTTGCAGCACACAGACATGGACAGACACTACATACAGAAAATCAAAATAACACATCTACTTCTGGGAACTACACTTCTGCCAAAACGTTAATTCAACCTCATGTTGAAGAGATTTGTTGTAGCTGAAGAAACAACTTTCATCCATTTAGGAGCTGCTATAACGTATGAACTATATGTGATATCACATGGTCCTCAACTTTAGATTAGTTTTGTGCAATTTCTACTAGAATTTTGTTTCTCTTTCACCTATAGGTCTATGGAGGTCAAACTCAGCCTAACAGTTTTTCATTGTTTGCAGAGACATGAATTAACTTTGAACCTCAGGTTAAGGCCATAATGAGTTTGCAGTTGGATTCTATCTTATTGTATTGTGGTGTCTGGACCTTTAAATCCTTCCTACACGGGCAGCTAATGCTTTAGGAAGATTGATTTCCATTCTGCCCCTGCTTGACCTCGGAGCGCTCTATCACAGATGAGACTCTGAGATTTTTTTAAAGCAGGTAGCATACTTATGTCACCAAAATATTTGTCTTGTCACTGATCAGAATGCATCTGTGACCTCAAATGTTGGATTTATAAGAGCTTTTGAGGAGGAGGTGTGGAAAATGCAGTGATGAATGTAGACATCTCAATGTCTAGTCCCACTTTGTTTCTCATCAGGCCCTAATCAATTATATCTAAAATATACAATATATTCATATGTAGGATAAGAAGATGCTTCATAACTAGATCAATCAATTGTTATTTCCTCCTCGTATCATAAAAACCAGGCTACTGATTAAATTGTACCTTGGAGTTGTTTAAAGGATAACTGATGTTATTGATGAACCACTGCTCCTTTACCTAATGAGAAAATGTAAGGTTTCGATGAAAGCAATTCCTTGGCTGAATGCAAAAGAATTGCACGTGGCGCTGCTGCCAGCAATATCCCATCATAACTAATCCCTGCACTAAAGGAGATTAGGAAACTGGCACTGCACTGTGTTGATGGTTGCACACCACAATTGACTGTATACAGGGAAAGAGCGGCGCTTGTTGATTTGTGGAGTAATTTTCTCAGAGAAGCGACTGCAAGGTCAAGTGCTGTCAAAACATTATGTTAGGCGGTGATATAGCTGGAGGACGCTGGATCTAGTGAACCAGTATCAAAGGTCCTCTAAATGATGTCTGCACCCCTGCTCTGTTCCATCACCATAATGCTAATCAGGCTTGTCCCCACAGCAAGAGGCAGTGCCAAGCCACATCACTTGAAAAGCCTCATTTGCGCCAGCGAGCTATTTAGGATCAGTTCCCCTTGAATTACGGCCTGATTCAGGCACCGTCGGCTCTCGGCTTTTGGCTTATTTAAAAATCGGTAAGGAGGGTAACGCAGTTACATTAACAAAGGATGAAATTTGTCTTGTTGATAAATTTGTGACTGAGGTCTAAGGGAGAGACGTCTCTAGTAATATAGATATCAGTGACATACATGGCGGGCCAACGGCATGGCGACCATTGATCTCTCTTATGCTGTGCGTGGCATCACAGGAAAAATATATCACGTTTTCAAAAGTGGTATGAGAGGGGCTTGTCTAAACGACCCTGTCCTCCATCTGTCTCTGTTGGCCTTTCGATATGCACACTTGAATCTCTTCATCCAAGGCTCTCTGGCGCCAGCATCCTGTAAATGGTCCTATAGGCAGACAGGCAGAGAGCACTTCACTTCCTCCCACACTCATTTGTAGATGTGAGTGGCGGGACGTGGCACTGGGTATGCACAGTGGGACGGATCATTTAGAAGCAATGCATCACCAGAATATCATCAGCCAGACTCACAGGAAAGCCTTTTTCTCTCGGCTAACATGGTACCTCTTCTGTGTAACCGATACTAATGCCGGTTTGTTTTATGTAAATTATACAGGACAATTCTGACAGATTAAAAGAAGGACTTGAGTAAACGAGAGGAGAAACATAACAAAGGCAGGTGCTTCCATAAATGTCACAGAGGTCACTTGAGGGTCTGATGAATATTAAAACGATATGACTCATATGCCTTGGCATTTGCAACAATCAGATCTCACTCTCATTGAACAACTTTGGGATGTGTTGGAGTGACTGCCATTACCAGAGTATCGAACGAGGGAATATGTTTCTGGCAGAATGTGAACTATCACCTTATTACGACCATATACAGCATGCCCACTTTTCTTTCTTTACAGTTACACAATACACAATAGCCAATACAAAAGCAACTGAGGAAAAAAGTAGTTGCGTTGTGAACCGCTGACTCCCTCCGCTCATGCTGCAGGCGGCCGCGCAGACACCTGGGGAGGTGGGGTTTGGAGGCAGGGCAAGAGTGCAGCAGAAGGGGGTGGCTGGGGGGGGGGTGACATGAAACTTGTGTTGGTTCAAATTTTCAAGCTAAGTCTGCTCTCGTCTCCATCTTACATACTGCAGCGTTAATACTCGATGTAGAATGGGATGGATCCTGGGGCCTTGACCTTTGCAGGGACAAGGTGCCAAAACGCTACCAATTCTCAACACTGTGTCTTCATTTAACTCTCCCTTAGCAGCAAATGTCCAGATTCTCAAGATGAATCCAGACTGTCCAGCTTTGTCAGGACAAGTAAGATGACCTTTGTGTGTAAAGTTGGTGGAGTACCCCTTTAATTTCTCCTCTTGATTCCAATTTGCAATAATAAATTAGACAATCAAGAAAATCCTGATCCAAACCAACTCTCACACACAACTTTTGTGGACACGTGTGCTTATAGCACATGAGCTTTAGCGCGGTGAGAGAACCACTGGCCCAGTTGTCAGTGAGGCTGAGTGCTAGTGCAACACTGTTTGCCACTGATTGGAAGTGATAAGGTGGAGGGTCACATGTTTTTCACTACGAGAGCTGTTACTGTGTTGTGTCTCGTTATGTGTCTGTGTGGGCTACACACACACAGTGTGTATGTTTGTGCATGTGTGTGAGTGGAAATGTATTTAAAAGTCTCACACAACATAAGAAAGGGTGCAATCATTCTCGCTTGCAGACAGCACGATTGCAGCTCAGACTTGTACAGAGCTGTGAGTGTGTGAGTGTGTGAATCAAACATGCTTTTGCACTGTGGATTGATGCTCATCTTGATTTGGTGGTTGTGGCTGGTTGATTCACACTGGGACACACAGGATCAAAATGTACCAAGTCTTTGTGAGGTGTCTTGGATGAAAGCATCCACCTAACAGCATATGAGGTCATTAAATAAGACATCACATTTTTATGAGAGAAATATTTTTCTTCCCGTATAAACCGTGTTGTTTAAAAGAAAGATTCAGCACATACGCGATTACATTAAATCTGTGTTTCACTCTAACAGAACAGATTCTGTAATCATGTCAGGCACAGGCTGAAAGGAATCCTGATTGTTTTTTTTTTCATTCCACACAAACTCATAAATCAACAAACAGACAATGCTCATATTTGCACAGCATGTACTTGGACTTTTTTTTTCCATACTCGTTGAGAGTCACAAGAAAACCACAGATGTTTTCCATTTTCACAGATAAGTAAATAAATAAATGTTTTCCATTTCCCAAAAACCTTAGGTAACATGCACAATGGCATTTTTTCCTGTCAGGACAGGTGTCCCCAACCACAGCTGTTCTATATTTCACACATCAACTGCAAAGTGGAACAAAGCCTCCACTGGACAATGCTTCAACTTCAATTGGGGTTAGCATGGAGACAAGACCATGGCGATACGACAGATATCCTTGTTCATCTTGGGGTTGACATCAGAGCTGCCTGCAAATGTGACAGTCAAGTCACTTAGCATTCAAATTCAACTCCACACATCCTCGCAAGTACGCAACAAAGTCACACACAATATCACATTGCACCTAATCTGATGGGCACCTACCATGCTATTTATCTAAGGAACTCTAACCTATAGTGTGTCACACATTGGGAAATACTGCATAGACATTTCATTTAATTCTCCAAAATTTAAATGAAACAACCACACACTAAAGTGTGTTAGTGAAGCAAAGAGATTTGAAAGCCACAGTGTTGAATTGAATCAGGTATGTGGAGCTTATTTCTTCTTTGACAATTATTGTAAAGTCTAATTGGAGGGATGTGTAATTATCTTTCCTTTTTTTGGAACCTAGCATTTTTAGTATTCCCAGTTCTTTATATATCCCCAGTCTATTTCTTAATTAGTTTTCCTTTTCCCAGTGCCGACATACTTTGATTCCCAAAGGCTGTGTACGACTGTGCACTTAAGCCTGCCTCTCTCTCCCTGCCTCACTGTAGCACAGGCTGTGGAGGAAACCTCATTTGTATAGACCGTATAGTAAATGTACTAAATATAAATATAATATAAATAATATAATAATACAAATAATATAAATGTAGTAAATTGTATTGGCAATATGTGCTCTTTGCATCCAGTGTCCCAGTAACTATGACAACAAGATATTTGCTGCTTGCTTTCGTAAAATTGTGAAATGACTCAATTTAAAAAATATATATTCCAACATCACCTCATAGATGATGATGGCTGGATGGTGTGGATCATTTTGAGGATCTGACTAGTTGCTGTTACAGCGTTCCTTTTTTACACCCTCATTACAGACACAGCAAGATAACACATAAGGCACCATTCATCATGTCATAAACGTACAAAGTAGTCTCAGATAATTATGCCAATTCAGACTGATCTTAACACACAATTACAACATCATTTAACTAAGGAAGCAATGGTAGTCATTGTCTGGATGGCAGTTTCCCCATCACAGCAGTACAATCCCTGCTCTGTCCTTGCTAAACAGTGGACATGGGTGTGGGAAGGCCAGTATGTGTCCTTTATTTATGCTCTAGTGTCTCCTCCTTGTTGATGTCTCTGTATTGTCTAATGTATTGTCATTGTCTAGTGTGAGGTGACGTAATAGAACCTATAACCTCATATAATCACATGCATAATTAATACAAAAGTAGAATAAGAAAGGGACCCGAGTATATATAAGCACAGTCATAACCTGGATTCTGTGTTTCCACTTGGCAGCAGCACAATATGATGAAGCAATAATCAAATCTTCAGCCTAAAGACGCTCGCCACAAAATTACAATCAAATTATTTTCCTGGGTTCCTAGTCACAGAGCTGATTATTGTGTGACTCAGATTAATTAACAAGACCTCATAGCTAAAGGGGGTCATTTTTATCAATGTCCTGTGTCATTACTTCTGTTATACATTGTGTCCCTACAACCACTGGAGACAGTAAAACGTTCTTTGCACATTGTGATTGTGAGCTAACGTTCGTGAAAAAAAACTGAAATTTATAAAAAAAAACATTATATATGGTTGTAGTGGAATCAGTTACGAGGTTATTATGGAGAATGGTGCACAACTGAAATGAGCCACTGTAAAAGGAAAAAAAAATTCACCATACATGAATATATTATTATCAAGACATGGTGATTCAAGATAAATATCACTGTCACAAATTCTGCAGAATTAACTGGGCGACATATCTAACACATCTCCAGACTGTAGACAACCACAATTTTAGTCAAATATATGACAATAGACATCTTATAGTCAAACGTGGTGATTTTGTACTATAGCTGTGTGATGGCGAGAAACAGTTGAGAAGCTCAGAGGCTTAGTGCCAAGAGATATTTTTAGATAATGTACCATATTGAAATGAAGCTCATTTCTGTTATATTGCAGACAGTCGGTGTGATCAAGTGAATGTGCGTGTTAAACCCGTAAAATTGGGTTTTACGGCTTAACACACAATGGGTCATCCAGTTACAGTATACCACCATATTAAAAAGTTTGATTTAAAAAATAATATATTTATGATAGTGCAGAGCGTTCACCTGTATGAAGGTTTGACGAGTTGTCTGGGCTGTGGCTGCCACCAGTGCCAACACCAGACATTTAATTCATCAGCCTGAATTTGATGACAAAACAAAAATGAAAGTGAGCAATCTGTTCCTCTGTGAAGCCACTGTACCTGTTGAGAGCAAGTCTCTGCCACAGTCCACTGTCGGTCCTAAAATATACACAGTGCAAACTCTGCATTTTTATTACACCAGAATGATGTAATAATCATTCAGTGACGTAAGTTATTACTCATCTGTTTTTTAATGTCACACTGACATGAAAAGGTGTTTGAAGATGACATTTGAAAAGTTTAGGCTCACGTATCTGCTCGGGAAACAACGCTGGTTTGAGGATTTATCCATTTGTTGTTTTTATTGCCTCCTAAATGCTAGCAAACAACCCCCCAGATAAACAGCACAGTAAAAGCTACATGGCATATTCATGATCCTGTGTCGGCTAATAATCAGTATGACTCTACACCATCGCACAAGTAGCTCTGCCGACCCATACAGCAACATGGCCGTGATCCCTCACTGGTTTACCACAAGCAAATAGTGCCAGATGTGTTCAGTGCACTCAGGCAAGAAGAACAGCTGCTGATGAGCAGAGCTGTGTAACGCCTGTGCATCTCTGATGCCACATGTCTGCGCAGAGTGTGATTCAAACTGAAGAGGCAATTCATTTAAGGTTATATACACACAATAGGCAAGGCCACAACATGGCCCCTCATCGCTGTCAAAACAAATGTTTTGACACCCCCCCATGTTCACAGCACAGTGTTGCCTTAGTCGTGATGCCCTGTGAATGTGATGCCTAACGCATCCAGAAACAGAACACAGGACCTGTGCCGCACAGTTACTCTGTGTGTGTCCTCTCTGTAAAAGAGAGTGTCGGTGATAAATAAAATTGCTGATCTGTCATGTATTATTTGTGGGCTGGTCCTCCTGTCAGTGTCTGAGCCTTGCGCCAGTCAATAAACACACACAATACATACATATAAACAAAAGGAGGAAGCCAGATGCAGTAACAGGAAATGGCCACCACATGCAGTGAGGGAGTGTGACTATATTCTCTGGTCAAGGCGCCATCACTCCATCACAATATATCTACCGTGCTCAGTGTAAATGAATACACCCCAACAGATTTGTCAGAAAACCTTTTCAGCTTCCTTCCAGAATCAACATTTTCAAAATAAAGAAAGGAAGCTTTATTTGTCATTGTCACCGTTCACTAATACAGCTCACTATACAACGGAATGTGGTCTCTGCTTTTAACCCATCACACTTGTGTGAGCAGTGGACTGCCATATATACAGTACATGCTGTATAAGGCGCCCGGGGAATAATTGGGGTTAAGGGCCCCGGATGGTGCAGAGAGCGGGATTTGAATCCCAGCCCTCTATTTTCTATTGTATACTATAAAATATTCATACATTTGAGTGAATTAAGTAATTTTCCTGACAAATTCATTCACGACCATGTTGCACAAACCCTAACAAACCCTATCCTAATGAAACTCTTACAGGCAAAGTTACTTTTTAGAGTCAGCCATTCTAATGAACAAGAATTCAGCCACAGGTGAGTCTGATTATTCATTAGACACGTGTCCAGCAGACAGTTGGAAATTGAAATTGCGCTCCGTGCTTGGATTTCACAGGGAGTGGACTCATTTCCGTTGGCACACTGTACATAGAAAATAGCTGTTGAAATATCTCTATATAGCCTTCAAGTGAGTTACAGAACATCCAATATAACAAATTCCACTTTAAAAACTCATATCAGCATATCAGCATCTGTAGATGAAGTATTATGTGTATGTCAAGCAATGACCTTAATAGTATTGGGTGGGATAGCATGACATTAAACAAAAAGATAATTAATTTCTTTATTTATAGGTTCTTTACTTTGCTTGCTGCCCCTGTGTGTTTCCCTCCTGTGTGATTGCATGCCCCGCCCCCAATGGTTTCACCTGTCCTTCATTACCCCTCCTCCCTTGTGTATTTAGTCCATGTGCAGCCCTTGGTGTGTGTCAGTTTGTCTGAGCGCTCTGTGTGGTTACTCCAGTAGTTTGATTCTGTGTGTTCTCATGATCTTTGTGTTTTTTCCACGCTGCATTTGCCTTCTCCTTTGAACACTTTTACCTGATTCTTTGGACTGATTTCTGTGCACCGAACCTTTCTGAGTAAAGTCTTTGTGAATCGAATTCTGCGTCCTACTTCAACTTGTCTAATTAAAAAAAACAAACAAAAAAAACAAATCTGATACCCCCATTCCCCCATTTACCTTTAATCTTTAATTGTGTTTTTTTATATAGGCTCAAACAACTGATTTCGATGTGAACAACATAAATTTATTGAATAACTTTGTTTTATTTACCTTTGTATTATAGAGCATGTTCTTTGTATAATCATTGACAAACACGCTCTTTTTTTAGGTTTCCCCAACACATTAAAATATCAGTGTTATGAACAAGGTTTATGTTAAACTGTCATTCTTTCAAGTAGGGTGTGTGACAAATAACCTCCGTTTCTGCTGTAATCAGTGCAAAACAGATTTTGTTTCAGTCACTGAGTATTGGCTCCTGGCCTTCATTATGTTATAAAAACAATCCAGCCACTGAACACTGTCCAAAGCCACCATCACTCATCAGAAAGACACACCTTGTGTATATTCTGACAAAGAATGGGTTCCAAACCACACAAACTCCACACGACTGACTGTATATTCAACTTTTTTTTCATGATTGACCAAATGCAGCCTATGCCTCATTTCAACACAATGCAGAGTGAAAGTATTATCTTGCACAGTGAAATTTAATGCAATTACAGAAAAGCTCCTGGGGATCTCTGCTCCTTTTGTTTTGTGATTTGATTATGATTGCATGAGGATGAAGCCAGCAGAGATGGATCGCTGAGCCTGCACCGAGAACGCAAACTGTGACTATGTGGCAGACCTGGAATAATGTTGAAAGTTTTTCCAACCTTTTTTTCCAAGAGTGCTGAATGTAGATTTGCTATAGAACCTGTACGTTCATAATAAGTACACACACACACACACACACACACATATATATATATATATATGTATATACATCCAGGTATAAAATCCAGGTTTAGGATTTTATATATATGTATATACATACATACATATATATATATATACATATGTGTGTGTGTGTGTGTGTGTAGGTGTGTGTGTATTTTATTTTTTCCCAGAAACATTTCCTGAGGCACAGACCCGTCTCTAGTGGGGACTCATGTAGGGCTGAAAATACTTTAGTAAGCAAATTACAGTCTGTTCCTGTAAGTTTAAGTTTGCATTTCAAGATCCTTGCGATTTATCTGAGGCAAACCTTTTACTGACACACTTGGTATTTCTCATATTGTTATTGGGGCTGATTATAATTCATAGGCTATATTAAATGTCAGAGAAAGGCCAGGGATTGTTATGCAAATGGTAAGCATAGAATGTTCTCTCTTTCAGGTTTAGGATTTTTTCCCCCGTTCTTTTGCAATGGTTAAAGAAGAGAAAGTAGATGCCACAAACAACTGAATAGTGTGTGGAAAAGATCCACGGCCTTATGGACCAATCTGTGTCAACTTTGAAGGATGTCATTGTCATTGTACAACTCATCTGAATTTTCAAATATAAGAATGGAATAGAAAAGTGAAATACAGTCAGCCCTTCACTGTTAACCCATCAGCTGAAACATTACACTTGATCTTTTACTAGTAGTTGGGTTTGAACTGTTTTTCTTTTTGAAACGTTGATGCATAATACATAGAAATAAGAGAAGAAATACAAGAGACCCATTATTTGAATATTCTCACTAACAAATTGTGCATTTGATCATTAAATCAACAAAATTCACTGCCGCAAATATTTACCTGCACATGGCTAATCAGCCTGTGATGGTGTTGTCATTATATATTTCTATAAAAGATAACAGAGCACCTTTTTATTTACCCTGCACACCAGGCATTTGTGTGTGTGTTTGTGTTTGTGAATGGGCGCATACAATACATAGAGCCATTTATTCCAATCTTGGTGAGAATATTATGTGGGGGAGAGTATCATCAGGTGGCATTTTCAAAATTGCTGATACTATACAGATAATACTGTATAATAATGATTCCAGAGACAATCTATAGCTAACACAGATCAGAAAACCACACCCTATATGACCCACTATGACTATAACTAATGTCTGTGTTTGCATCAGGTTTAGAAGTTGGCATTAAAACCCAGTTTAGCTCAAGAACATGTCCAGTGTATTATAATAGGTCTACATTTAGATGGCAATATATCAGAATATATATGACACATATATAATAATAACAATAACAGTCATGGTTTGGTTGAGACTTGATAATAAGCAGACTTACAATAGTTCTAATCTTCAATTTAACCTTTGAGTATCACAATAGTGATATATTGGGATCCAAAGACCATTATGAGCGATTGACTTTTCATAAGCAGACCAGTGACTGGTCCCTCAACTTACACTGCATCAACATTCAGATGGTTAGTTGCTTAACTAAGTGGGAATGCTATTGATGATTAGAAACACCTACCAATTTGAGTGTGTATTATGTGTATTACTTGTACCTTTATTTGTAATTTTAGAATTTCGTTAGTATTCTATTTATTTGTGATGGGGCAGAGTTGATTGGATGAACAAAGTTCTGACTAATTACACTTGTGGAAATAGAGGTAGTGATGAGCAGTGTACTGCTGATGTGGTGCTTGATTAAAAGTAAAGCCAGGGTCTAATTCATTGGCCTTTAATTCCAATGGCAGACTCATTACCCTTAAAGAGGCGGACAGAAGTCACAGAGGTTTACACGCATTGTTTGGCTTCCTTGGTGAGGCGGCAAAGAATGATAATAGTCTATTGGTATGTTTCCTTGGTACTTTCTCTGCATCATTATGCAGGTTTAATAGAGCCCTGATGAACAATGAGGCCTGTGGTGGAATTCCATTCACTTCAGCCACTGTAAAGGTCTTCTTTCTGCTGTTTCCAGCCAGCCGCCTCACATAACAACTGGCGCGGGGACAAACACTAAAATTAAAATTAAGCTCATAGACAAATGTATGTTTTCATCACTTAGCTGACACTGTGGTTTTAAAGGCTTGTTAAACAAACAGGGAGCCTGCACATAACATCTGGCCTGTTAAAACTGACCCCAAATAAGCCTGCTCATGGGTGTCTGCGTTAGAATTATATGGAAGGAAGGAAAAAAAGATCACTTTCTATCTGGCAAATGCAGTGATTTGCAGTTAACATAGATATACTGTTTTTTATTTAGTTAATTTACCGACCTTATCTGACAAAACATTTGTGGTCCAATCTCCCATGGTTGCAAAGACACAAAATTTACAACTCAGTGTAACTGACAGTAGATGAACATGAACATATATTACATACTAGAAATAATGTATGGGAGTCCCGTCAAAATCTTTATTATTTTTTATAATATATTTTTTATATAATATATTCTTTATTCTTTTATTTTTAGGGACAGTGCACATTAATGAACATTTCTGTAAATGGGCCAGTGTTAGCGTCAAGCTAGTTTTCAACTGTAGTCCCTGGGCATGATGTAAAGGTGCCAACAACATTAAAACACAACAATCAATATAAAAATAGAGTTTACAAATAGTAGTAAAAGTAAGGACAATATAGACATTCACACATTATCTAGTGAGTGCAGTGCTGGTTAGATTTAAGCCAGATCTTTAGATGCTTTTTAAAGGAGAAGTATGTTGGACATTCTCTTATGGAAAGTTGTATGCTGTTCCAAATATGACTGCCTCTGACTGAGAAACAGACTGCCCAAACACAGTGCGCCTGTAGGGCACCACACAATCTCCTCTGACCACCGAACGAGTAGCTGCACCAACTGTAGATTTGAGTTTGATGTTCTCACTTAGAGGTGGAGGTGCTAGGCCCTGAAGTATTTTATATATACTGCAGGAAAATTTAAAGTTCTTGTAATTTGCAAAATTTAAAAGATTGTATGTATCCAGAACATGACAGTGATGGTATGAAATTGGTTTTCTAGCAAATATTTTTGAGGCCCTTTTATATAATGATTCTATACTTTTTAGAGTGGTATGACTAGTAAGTGACTAGTAACATCCTAGCCGACTCTATGGTCATAGAGGGCCTGATGTGTTTAAAATTGTGTGGATTAAATTTAATTGTTTTTGAGATGTTCTTCATGTGATTTTTGAATGAAACTCAAACTCTGAAAGTCGAGAGTTACACCTAGGTACTTGAACTCCTGTACTAGATCTAGCTCCTGGTTTTCAAGACATGTGAGCTTGAGTACTTGATTGGTTGTTTTGAAAATGTCATGCACACTGTCTTTTTGGCATTTAGAAGGATGCAGGAATTTGAAAGCCATCCTTGAACCTGGGCCATTGCAGCTGTGAGGAGCCTCTTGGATGTTTTTTGCTGGAGCAAACAACACTGCATCATCAGCATACATTTGTGTATGGATGTTTTTGCATGCATTTGGAAGGTCTTTAATGTACAAGGAAAAAAGAACCAGGTCCAAGTATGGAGCCCTGTGGAACTCCCATATTGCACTCCCGGTAGGGTGATTTGACACCGTTGACCATGACACATTGTCTTCTGTTAGTAAGATATGATTTAATCCAGTTAATTTGTTGTGAGGAGAGGTTAAAGTAGGTCAACTTAGCTAATAATATTTTATGGTCAACAGTGTCAAATGCCTTCTTTAGATCCAGGAAGACTGCACCAACACAACCACCCTTGTCGAGAGAACCCTTAATTTTCTCTAAAAACACAGTGAGGGCTGATTCAGTTGAGTGGTGACAACGGAATCCAAATTGCATTGGATGCCGAGAATTATGACCTTTATTTAAATGTTCAGTTATTTGTCTAACAAATAACTGAACATTGCCCCTGTTTTAAAAATTGGACGTATTACGCCCACTTTCCAAGTTGACGGGACTTCTGATTGTTTAATTGACAAGTTAACCATATGTGTAATTACCGGAACTAGTGTATTTTTATGCTCTTTTAAAAAATCAACATCAATGCCATATTCATCTCTAGCTCTAGAACTATTGAGTTCTGTTGAGGCAATTATATAGCCAACTTCCATTTCAGTTATTTCCTCAATGTTAAAGACTGGTTTTGAGTGATCAAGAGGAATGCCTTAAAAATTAGGAGGATGAAACAGTTGTGAAATTGCTTTCACAGAGTCAATGGAAAAATCATTAAACTCGTCTGCAACAGTACCAGGTTCTTTCACCAATTTTCCATCAATCTGTGTTTCTATGTCATTAGGGACATGACTATTTTGTTTGCCAATGAGCTTATTAATATTTTTCCAGATTTGCCGGCTGTTCCCTTTTGCATTTTCTATAATCCTCATGAAGAAATTTGCCCTAGCTTTGCGCATCATTTGAGTAACTCTGTTTCTTACAGATGTGAATCTTAGTCTATCTAAAGAGGGTCCAGATTTTAACGATATTTTAAGAAGGTTGTCCCTCTCTTTAATCAATTGAATGCACTCTGAACTTAACCATGGAAGATTGTTTTTTCTATTTCTTTGTCCCAGTCTTGTGTAAAAGTTGGCCATTGTGGTTTTGATTCTGGTTGCAAAATCAATACTGCAGAAGTTTATGTCATCTGGAAAAAAAGATTGTATTCCAATGAAGTTGACTTAGTGCTGATTTCAAATTTTGTAGTTGACTTTTTGGAATTACAAGATTGTTTTTTGTCACTGTTTTGTTCTCTGGATTTAAGAATCATTTTTTAGTAAGTTTTCTAGTGAAGAAGAATGCGTTGTGATCAGAGATTCCTGTTAGAAAGTTGTAGGTCTTAATAACCCTTCAGGTCTGTTTGTAAACAGTAAATCAATTTTAGTCTGTGATTGGTTTGTTATTCGGGTAGGTTTGTCTATGACCTGGGTAAGTCTAAAATGGTTTGTAATGCCCTTAAGGTTTTTCCTTTTTTCCTTTTTTTCCCAATTTACATTAAAATCACCAGTCAGAACGATCTCCTTCTTATTGTCACAATGATTTAGAAGTTTTTTTATTTCATCATAAAAAATTGCTTTGGCTGTTGGTTTTCTGTAAATACAGATGACAGCGAGGGACATATTTGGAGAAAGTATAATATTAACACCAACACATTCTAATGAAATATCTTCTGGTATTTCTATTGCGTTACACTTGAGGTGATTTTTGATATAAAGAAGAACACCACCACCTTTCCCGCCCTTTCTATCTTTTCTATAAACATGATAGCCAGGTATTTTGACTGAGGCTTCGGGGGATGATGGTGATAACCAAGTTTCAGATAAACCCATAAAATCAATGTTTGAGTCAGTAAGCAGATGCTCCATTTGTTCTCTTTTAGAAGCCAAACTTCGCACATTTAAGTGTCCTCCCAGTAAACCATTGTTTCTGTAACTCTTATCCCAAATTAATTTTGAGTGGTTTAATGTTTGAAATATCTTGAAGCATCAATGTTTTTTCATGACCTGATTTTGTATACATACGTTTTTGCTCTCACGTGTATGTGGCTCAGTAGTTGGCTCTAGTGGGAAAGTCTGTGGTAGTAACCTAGGTGTTCCGGCCGGCCGAGGCGGAGGCCCGGCCAGCCGAGACGAAGGCCCGGCCAGAAGGTCTGGCTATCTGCTGTAGAGGCCCGGCTAGCAGAGATGGAGAGCCGGACAGCTGAGGTGGCGGCCCGGATGGATGTAGCCCAGATAGCTGTGCAGGTAGCCCAGCTAGCAGTGGTGGTAGCCCAGCTAGCAGGGGTGGTAACCCAGCTAGCTGTGAAGGTAGCCCAGCCGGTCCACAAGTTCACAAGCAGTTCACAAGCAGTTTCTCCGTCAGCACCGTTCATCCTGAAGGTAGCTCATTTTGCCTGCGAGTACGAAAAAGCGCGCAGCCTGGACAGCAGTGTCTGCTGCGTGCAGCCTCCTTCTCCTCCACTCCAGCTTGTGCTTGTGGGGGGGCCTCAGTGAAATTAGCTTCTTTTAGTAGATTATTTCCTTAAATAATGCATTTCTGCAGACACTACATACTGTAAATTCCGGACTATTAGGCGCACCTGAATATAAGCCACACCCAAAATTTTTAAGAAGAAAACAAGATTTGTACATATATAGGCCGCACTTGTCTATAAGCCGCAAAGCCGCAGGTGACCACGTAGTAACATGAGATATTTACGCATGTTAGGGCATGGTGGCCGGAGGCTATCAGTCACACTGACTCTTCCGCCCTAGTCGGGTTCTTTTATGGTGGAGCCTGGGGACGACTGCAGCTGCCGGGAGGATTTCAGAATAAAAGGAGACGCAGCTCGAAAGTCGAGTGCAGACACATTTATATATATATTTTTGTGAAGTCGGCTCTTTCAAAGATACAATAATCCAATCGCTTTACAGTGCACTGGGGTCTTCACTGACCCGTTTCGTTTGTTTTGCCCTATCTCAACTCCGCCTCCTGGGCACAGCCTGGCGTGTATGAGCATGGCGCTTGTGTAGCGCCATGTTGTAATGACGTGATCAGTGACTAAACTACAGGAAATGTAGTACACGTGTGTTGTGTAAGCTGCACCGTCTGGTAACTTTCCCCTCAGTATTAACATATCCTTCACACAGAAAGATTTTTTTTTAAATGTGGTGCGGAAAGAGAAACACACGGTTTGTGTCTTTAGGATGAAACAGACGCCAAACGGAGCGTCGCAAAATCTCTGATTGATCTTGTGTCGCTAGTGCGGAAGTCAGTCTACATACGCGTATATAAATAAAAACGGGGAAAATGTGTTTTTATATCATAAAAACTGCTTCAGACATAGTTGGGCATCTACAACTTCCAAAAGAAAGTGAATGAAAGTCAAAAAGCACTGTCCTATTGGTCTAGACAGCTGTTCTTCAGTGGCTACAGTTGACGTCAGCGCCTTATAATTGAAAGGGACTTCCGCCCCAGGACGGTAGAGGGTAGGGCTGGGCGATACTGGAAATTTCGGTATCGATCCGATACCAAGTAAATACGTGGGTAGTATCGCCGATACCGATTCCGAGTACTGGTGCATTTTAATGTCGTCAGCTGTGCGACACTGCTGCGATGTGAGAAGATAAGGTTAAATAAGCCTCTGCGGCTCTTGATGTCCACATGTCAGTGATCAATACAGCACTGTTAGCAGCATCTAGACATATTTTTTACTTTTGAGCGACACTCTTCATACAATGAGGGCATTTTTTTTCTCCCATGAAAAATGTCCCACTTGGAATTCTGTAGGGGGATCAAGTGTCTTCATTAAACTCTTAAACCCCTCCTGTTCAACCACAGAGAGGGGTTGTAGGTCCTTCACGATCATCTCAGCAATGTTCTATGTGGATTATCTAAGTAATACATCAAAATGATTCAGATAATTAAGTCTGTAACTGTAATCTGTATCTAACCTAAATATAAATACTAAGGGGTTAACACAAAGGGGTTATTATATTCAGCAATACTCATATTTCAGGTTTGATGCATGTGTGGCGGACACTTGGGGTTATACCTCTCACCCAGGAGGGTTATGGGTAAGGGGGCGTGGTTTTGATTAGTGTGTTTTGGCGCCTCCCGCCATGTTGTAACGACCTTTCTACGGTGTGAGTAAAGCTGCTGTTAACCCACCTTGTGTCGGAGTCTCCCCTCATTTGCCACATTTGTGACCCCGTTTTGAGCATGTTCGAGGCAACAGAGGACGATGTTCCCTCTTCGGCCACGTCGCCCCAACTCCATCAGCCGGCCGGTTTAACCGCTGCGGTGAAGCTTCCGGAGTTCTGGCAGAGCGACCCGGCTTCGTGGTTCCTGCACATCGAGGCGCTGTTCCGCCTGCGAGGAATCACCGAGGATGACTTCAGGTATTTCTTGGTGGTCACGGCTCTGGATCAGCAGTCCACCCGCCGTGTGATGCAGCTCCTGCGCGACCCACCGCGACAAGGCAAATACGCCGCTCTCAAGCAGCTCCTGCTCCGGAGGTTCAGCCTGTCCGCCGCGGAGAGGGCGGACAAACTGCTTTCCCTGCCCGGTGTGGGCGACGGTTCAGCGGTGGATTTTATGGACAATATGCTGTC